>CAJFCP010000050.1:318395-328642 GCA_904066005.1 Synergus itoensis | reverse complement strand
CCTTTTCTACTTATGTCACTTAACAGTTTTTCACTAATGGCACCAGTGAGCCCTTAGTAGTATAACCATGTTGTTGTCAGCCATCTAATTTAAATAGACTTTCTCCAGACACAGTAGAAAAGGTCTGTAAGAGTCAGACATCGAATTAATATTTAAAATAAAAATCCGGATAATTAGAATATAATTTTGCACATTAAAAACGTGTCTGAACACATCGTGTATTTTCTACTTATGCAACTTAACAGTTTTTCACTATCGGCACCAGTGAGCCCTTATTGTTAGTAGTAAAACCATGTTGTTGTCAGCCATCTAATTTAAAAAGACTTTATCCAGACACAGTAGAAAATGTCTGTAAGAGTCAGACATCGAATTAATATATAAATTAAAAATCCGGATAATTAGAATATTATTTTGCACATTATAAAACGTGTCTGAACACATCGTGCTTTTTCTACTTATGCAACTTAACAGTTTTTCACTAATGGTGCTTAGTGAGCTCTTATTGTTAGTAGTAAAACCGCGTTGTTGTCAGCCATCTAATTAAATAGACTTTTTTCAGACACAGTAGAAAAGGTATGTAAGAGTCAGACATCGGATTAATGTATAAAATAAAAATCTGGATAATTAGAATATAATTTTGCAAATTAAAAAAACGTGTCTGAGCACACTGTGCCTTTTCTACTTATGCAACTTAACAGTTTTTCACTAATGGCGCCAGTGAGCCCTTAGTAGTAAAACAATGCAGGGCCGACGCAGCCCATTTTTTCCATGTATGGAAAAAATTTGTTGGAACTGTTCCAAAAAATGTTTGACTTTCCATGAAAATTAGTTAAAGTCTGAAAGTTTTTGAATTTCCATTCATCATCTAATAAATGCTGTAAATTTTTTTGTAAATTCTCTCCACTCTTTCGAAAGCGTTTTGAGAATTTTCACTATCAAATCTTGAATGAAATTCACAAAATTTGAAATAATATTTGTTTCTAAAGTTTTGAAGTCTCTGAAAAGAATTGATAAAACTTTAATAAATTACAACAAACTTTAAGGGATTCTTTCGAAAATTATTATAATTTCTTTTATATAATACGGGTTCTATAAAGCTATATAGGGTACTACAAAAGCCCCTTCATTATGCAACCAGGGGAGCGCACGTGGCATAAAAAAGGCCTTCATGTGGAGCATCTTCAATTTTTTTATTTGATTTTCTGAACATTATTTTTTAACTTTTTTTTTTAAATTAATTTTTAAACGTAAATTTTTTACATATATTTTTAAAATTATTTCCTTCTTTCAGAATCTCTGCATCGCGCCTATCTCGGTGTTTTCAGTGCGACACAACCCTTACAGTTGTCGCTCTTATCGACATAATTTGCATTGAGTAGTTTTTTCACAAACGTTGCGCTTGCGCATGCAGAAAACAGTTCTCAAATTAGTTCAGAGATGTCACTAGGGATCTGCTTAATAGACCGGGAAAGTTTAGTCTCAAAATTTCCGTAGAATTTTCACAGCTAAAGTTTTGACTTCTAGTGTTGATTCGCTTTTCACCCAAAAACAACCGGATGGATTTTTTTTAGTCTTTTTTTTATGAAGAAGCGAGGGAGAATGAAGTAGATTTTGATTAAAAGTAATTGAGTGATTTCGATATCAGCTTTTTGCCCTTTTGAATTTGAAAAGCAGAGATATTTTTTGAATTGATGAAAGATTGAAATTTTCAAGTTGTCGCAATTCCTATTTGAAAAAAGTGGTGTAACGAAAATTATCAAAAATCTCACATTCATTTTATTTAAAAAAAAATGAAATCGCAGCTAATTTAATTTTAATTAAACTCGCTCTTTAATCTATGATTTATTATTATTTATTTTATATAAATATTGACAAGTAATAAGTAAAAATATTCATTTTATATTTCAATTTAAACATTTTTAAAAGCGTAGTTTTATTAAACACTTTACTTCTAAATTCAAATAAATAAAAAATCTACTTTGCAAAACATATTTGACTGCCCTCTCACACTCTCTAAAATGTAGAAACACTTTTATGCTCAGGAACTATAACTTTGATTGATGAACATCAATTTGAAGAGACACTACTTATTCTATGACTTTTTTTTGTTTCGCAAGCGACGAAATTTATCTTCCAAAGGTGGGAAAATAAAGAAGCGACATAACTCGGTGCATGAAGATTGCCCGTGGTTTGATAGTAGAGGTTTCCGGATGGCCTCTCAAGTTGAATCAAATCTGCGTCAAAGAAGGAGGCGGCGGATCGTAAAATAAAACGCGAGAGGCAGCAAAGACCCTCGTAAAGCGCCACTTCCCTTCGCGGTACTCGATTCGAATACGCGTACTTCATGTTGAACATTGTCTCGCTCATAAAATAAGAAAGCACGCAAAAAACTTAGTAAAGCAATACAAACATTTTCGCAATACATCAAAAAAGCAACTTTTCCGAGCTTCAGAGGAAAATACGTTCAACTTTGAAATAAAACCTTTATATGAGAAACAACCCTTATTTTGAGGGTTGGAGACTTAGTTTAGCAATTAACTCTTCTCTCTCTTTTTTATCATCCTCATATCATTTATTTACTTCTTACATAAACCAATCCTTGTGACTTTTAATTAGCAATACTATTTTTCACTTATTAGGACTGACTTACAACTGACTTAAAATATTCAGTAATAATTTTTAGAAAAAAAAAGGAGAATTTTTGCAATGCATTTTTGGACCATCCTAGTGTTCCCGTCTGCAAAGGTTCACGTCAAGCTTATCTTCAGAATGAATCCTTCTCTTTTATGCAGATAAAATTTAAATACTGTTTTTAATGAAACTTAATTTAAATCTTTTAATTCCTGGAAGGTTAATTTTTCTAAAGCATATACGGACTAAATTAAAAAAGATGTTATTCATAGGGCATAGAAACTTCTGACATAGAGACTCTACATTCGCGTATCTAATGAAAGAGGATAACTGAGTGTAATCGCAAGTGTAAAACTTATTTGAAAGGAAAGACCGTTTGCGACTTATAATTATTGCAACTAGATGCTTTAAATGCTCTCGCAGCTCGAGCGTGAAACTGTTCCGGGAAAAAAAGCAGGTCTCGTCGCGGTTTCCCTTTGGAAACAAAAGTTTATTCGCTTTTTTTTTTATCTGTTATGCTTGCCACTCCTTGCGTTTAGTCGTGACCTCACTTCTAAAAAAGTTGGAATTGCGGGCGAGTGTGTGGCTTTACATTCTTGTACTTCGTCAGATGAGAAAGAGACAGACGGAAGTCGACAGGTGTCACGAAAAGCACTGAGATATATCAAGAACGAAAAAAAGTAAGAGGGAGAAAGAGGGAAAATTTCCAGGCAAAAAGCACTGGGTATAAAAAATGAAAGACAAAAATTACTGAAAGATCTGCTAAGAGGGGTGACAAGGATGATGGAAAGAGATATGACGAGAAAAAAAGAGGGCGAGCGAAAAGGATGGAAAATGACAGAAAATAAACTGAAAAGTAAAGGAAGAGGAAAACAAGGAGTGAAAAGGGTATGAGAGGATAAAGTTTTGCTTTGCTCACATTATTTTCGTGGCGAGTGCAACGCGCGATGCGTTTCCGTGTTACCGCCATTTCTTTATATGTCGGAACTGTTTTAAAGCCATCAGAGCGTACGCTCTGAAAGTTTTACAGTTTTCTTTTACTGTAAATTGGCGAGCTTCTCTCGTTCCTCTAGTGCTTTCTCGGTTCCTACTGGTATATAGAAAGCTCCGTATTGCGAAACGAGCTATGAAACTGAGTGTAAGAACGTGAGCTATCGTTAAAACGTTGTGTGGTTAGAGATAAAAAATATCGGACAATCAACATATTCGATCAAGGATATAAAACACAGATAAAGCCAATTGATCTCACTTAAAGAAAATTATATGAATCATCAGTCTTGAAATCAGATGCATCAATATCAATTATTGAAAAATTATGCATTTGATTGATTCCAGAAGATCAGGAATCGTAGGTTATTACAAGTACTTACACTATTAAACATATTTGTAATATTATCAAAGTTAATAAGCAAAACTTGTGTAGAGAAATGTAAATTTAAAAAGCGGTTATTAAAGAACTTTATTACTGTTGGTAAAGGGAAATTAAAATTCTGAAGGATATTCGTTATTCGTGTTGTTTTAGTGCAAGTTATGTCGTGTTCGCCCCCGGAAATAACTGCTAGAAGTTCAAATGTCGAAAGAAGTAAAGCAAGAGATGTTAGATGTTGGAAGGCGGCATTATGACCCTCTGTAAATCCTTAGCAGGGCTTCGAAAAGCACCCTAGTAATAATGTTTACCAGCGATAAAAGAAAGGATCGAGACCATGCAATGAAACAAGAACAGAAACGACAAAGTAAAGTCCGAGATGCGCAATATCCCTCTTCGTGCAATCTCCACTTTACTGTCTTACGTAAATAGCATTGTATTATACATATACACGTAACATTCTACTGAATGTTCGAAAAATAAATTGTTGGATTAAGTTATTACCTCTAAAGCACTGAGTTTTTTTTTATGTCTTAAAAGTCTTTAAAATTCAATTGTTTCCCAATAAATTTCGTAAAATTACACAGAATTACTTAAAATTTTTCTCTTGAAATTTTATAAAGTAGCAATAAGTTTCTTAAATTCCCTTTAAATTTCTAGAAATAACTTGATATCCCTTAAAATTCGTTAAAATCCTGTGAAATCTCGTCAAACCCCTGGAAATCCCTTAAAATTCCACAAAACCCTAATAACTTTCATAAAATCCCTTCAAATTTCTTAAAATTACTCAAAATCTCTAAAATATTGTTAAATCCTTTAGAATACCATTAAAATTTGTTCAAATACTTAGAAATTCCATAAAATTCCTGAAAGTTTTTCAAGATTTAATTTGATCAAACGTACTTTCTTTAAAATTGAAAAAATGTTTAATTGAAGAAGCTGAAATTGTTGAATTTCAATTTGGAGTCATAAAATTTTGTATATTCTTTTTGTATTTGAATATAATTAATTGTCCGTGCAATATTTCCGACATGCGTATATTATTGCTAGTATAATAATAATAATAATAATAATAATAATAATAATAATAAAATAATTCTTAATCTTTAAAGGGCAGTATACGACACTTATTTAAAGTCTGACATCAATGGACATATTAAGAGTTTCCTCCTTTCCGAGTTTAGATTACTATAGAGTACAAAGAGGGTGAGGGAGAGCAAAGAAAGGGTGACCATTGGCGTTGGCCATTTCCTAGCAATTTCCTGAGGCTGTTTTTCACATGAACTTTTGAACTCACCCTCTGGATACCTTTCACTGTAAAATATCTGCTAAGTAGTCACACCAGAAGCAAGGGACTATGTTACAAATGGTCACTCGCAAATATTTCTCGCGTATTGTGTGCAGATGCGCCCTTAATGCGTTCTTCAACAAACGAAATGGCTCTATTTAAAGTTTGTCAAAAGCAGCACGTGTGTCACTATTTTAACTTTCTTCATAAGCAGGAAATCTCCGTAAAACATAATTTTGAAAAAGTCTTATGAGATCTTAACTAGCGATATTTAAAAAAGTAAAGAAGAATATCAGTTTAGGAAAACTAAATTGAGGTGATTAGTGTCGTTATGCCGTTATGTGAACTTTCTCGCGTGCCAGGATTGAGAAACAACCCCCTTTCCTCAACACAATAGCTTCCACTCATGTTTCCGGTCTGGGCTTCCTGCGCTGAAAGTTTACTTCCGGGTCACGCGACGTCTTAGTCTGCGGTGTGTATTTAACACGTAAGACGACTAAATTAGCCTAAACGTCTCCGTCAAAACGATAAGTGAAATCAGAAGTTAATATCTTTATACACGAAAGTATAAAATTCATGAAGTATCGAAATTTGAAATTTGTTTAACGCTATGTTTATTTTAACGTTTAATCAAGTTTTATAAGTGAATTCAATTTTTTAAAGCAGTATTAAATTGAATTTATTATTTATTTGAGAGGCCAGCAGTTAGACGATGAAGTTCTTGTTTTTGTGGAACAATTCAAGTAGAGTTTCTAAGACTCGGAGGTTTCACTTCTGGAAATCTAAGTGATAAATCTTTAACCCCGATGTCGTTCTGTCTTGCGTGGTTTTGTCGCTAGAATCTATTGCTACTCTTGGTTGTCCCTCGGAACGTGGTGCATGCTGGCTGCCCTGGTGTCTCGTGTAAGTTCTTCAGAACGCAGACGACGACTAGGCTGAAGTGCCAGGCAAGGCCGGACAATTTGATAATTGGATCTGCGGCTACGACGTGATTTACTGTAGTAGGGTTCAGCTGACCATCCGAACATGGCTAGTTTCATCGTAAGAGGGTATTGAGTAACACAGTAACCAAAAGCACGAGGTCTATTCAGAATTCTCCTAAAATCATAACACTTATTACGAACGAGCCTAGTCTTATTTATTATTCAATTTTAAATGATTCAATGTCATCTCCATGTTACAAATTCGTTTATGAACTCAATCAGACACATCAGGGCAATTAATATTTGTCTAAGATAACCCCCAGCTTTTGGAAGTAACACTATCAGTTGATTAGCAAGAAAACTACGCGAAAGGAACTGCATTACTGGAAAAATGTGTTTTATCAGAATTCCGCTTACTTGTTTTCTTTTCTGACTCGCGATGATGCAATGTACGTGTTTTCCACTCTTTTATAATTATAATCCTCTTCCTAATGATGACTGTTCAGTGTACAGTTACACACAGAAGATTTTTATAAATTCAATTGTAAGGAAATAAGTTCAAATAAACTTAATTTTCATGCTGTTAATTATGAGTATTTAATGATTATTATATGAATTACATAGCGCTAGTAATTTCACTTATGAGTACACAATAAAATGAAAATTATAATTAATTGTATCCGTCATCGTATAAGGACCATAGTTTGATGAAATCTTCCCTTTCTGTAACTTTATTTCATCGATATTGCTTCTTGCAGTTCTTCAATTTCATCATTATCTTGCCATTTGTGACAGTTTTTGGTTTTTTCGTTGCATCTCAATGTATGACAACACTGCCAATTATGTTCGCACTAAAAATAAATCGTATGAAAAATAAATGTTTAAGAAAACAGTATGAAATGTGGATGATTATTTTATTTAAATAAAAACAACTTACCTTTTGGCCTTCTCTGTGGCAATTTGGTTTTTCACATTTATTTTCTGAGCATCTCAAATTACCGCAACACTGCCAGTTATTTTCGCACTAAAAAGAAATCGTATATTTAAAGGAAAAGTAGGAGATATGCATGATTATTTTATTTAAATAAAAATAATTTACCTTTTCGCCCTCTTTGTTGCACTTTCCTTTTTCACATTTATTTTGGATGCATCTCAATTTACCACAACACTGCCAGCTACGCTCGCACTGTAATTGAAAATTAGTATGTAATATTGAAAAACCTATTTTAATGTTTGTTTAATGTATTTTAATGTTTGAAGAAATTATTCGACTCACTTCTGCACCCTCATGACGGCAACAATTTTCTTCCAAAGCATCATTAGTTGGTGTTTTTTCACCATTAAGAGCAACGAAAGCAATTCCGATGCAGAAAATCAGTAAAGTGCAGCGCATCATCTTCTATATACTATTCTTTTCGCTTTATTGGAAATAAAAATCGCAAATTAGCATAAAACCATAAATGCTTTTAAGTCAATAATTGAAAGACAAAACAAAATCCCTTGAAAATTCTTCGAAAAAATTGAAAACAGCAATTTTTATAAGAATTAAAGCAATTATTAATTAAACTAATTCATTAATTCATGTGGTACATTTTGATCATGGGATTTCAATTGAATTAAGGAGATGTACAATTTTACTTACTCTGATTTATGTAGGTATTAAGTTAACTTGTCACTTCGAGAGTCGAAACTTAATTGTTCCTGAAAGCCATTACAAGCTCATTTATACATGAGAATATCCGGTTTCTTGGGTTTGGGATGCATAAGGTGGTACCTGTGATTAATAATTTGTTATCAATGTTCCACATTCTTATCATATTGCACATTTGTTTATGTTTTCAAGCGCACTTTCTCTCCCAGAAAGTGGAAAAGTTCGAAAGCTGAGTCTTTGTGTAAACAGTTCAATGAAAAACATACATTTAATCATTTTTTAATGATATGGAAAATTTCTGTACCTGAATATTCGTCTCCTACCTATCTTTACACTCATGGGAAACATTTAGAAATAAATAAGCTGTACAAGTATAACAAGAGGTTTTAGTTTTTATTTTAAACGAATAGATTATTCAATTAGTATGTAATTTACATGAAAACTTATATGTATATTATAAGTTTTCATAGCTAAAAAAACGTTCTTTGTCACTTGTGCGCACTGAGTAAATATTTAATTCGCATGGAAAATGACAGTAAAGACTTGAATACGTATTAATAAAAAATTATCCATTCAAATTTTGAGAAACTAATGATGGATTAAATATTGTGAGAAACAGTAGATTAGGGCGAAGGTGCTGATAAATTGTGATAAATGATGTGAAGCTTAATTAAGAATAGCGCTCATGAATAGTAAATTCGTTATCTCTCTCGCCGAGGTCGCCGAACCGCAAATTATCCAAAAATATTGGGATGAACAGTCTATATCCCGCCTCATTTATCCCACCGAAAAGGTTCCTCTCCCTCGGGAAATATCAATTGAATCAATTCGTCGAGCGATTTTCATGCGCGGGGCGATACCCATATTTGACAGAAATGTGTGCGTATTACACGATGCCAGGTGTCTCGAAATATTGTTCACGTGCGAGAACAATTATTTCTTTGGTTAGTGAAACACGTTCAGAATTCACTACTCTACTAATATTCGTATGTTCGTTAGGAAAATCCCAAAAATTTTTCTCAATGTTAGCAATTTTAGGAATATCTGAATAAATTCTACAGTCTAGAGTTATGAGATTGGGTTGATGTTTCAGACGTCTAGTCTGACGATTTTTTTTTACATTTATTGGAATAATAACAAAAAACAAAAAAAAGTTTTCACTGATTCCAAAATCCAAAATTTTTATTTATTTACTTGGAGAAATTTTAGAGAATTTAGAGGAATTTGCAGAAGATTTTAAACAATTTTAAGACATTTACAGAAGATTTAAAAGTTTTTAAAGAATTTCAAGTAATGTTAAGGGATTTTAAAGAATTTAATTTGATTTATTCCACATTAGAATAAATTCCTTAAAATTTCTTAAAATCACTTAAATAAAATGTTTTGAAATCTTATGACAATTTTTTAATTCTCTTGAATTCCTTTGAAATCCATGGAAATTCTTTACAATCACTTATCACTAAAATCTCTTGAAATCCCTTGCAATTCCTTAAAGTCACTTAAAATCTGATAAAAGTCTTTAAAATGTCTTGAAATCTTGTGAAATCTATAGAAATTTCTAAAAAATCTCTGGAACATTCTTAAGATATATCTTGAAATTTTCGCTAAAATGAAAAATTACTTAAAATCTCTATAAAATCCTTTGAAATTTTTTAAAAACCCGCACAACTCCGGGTAAATTTCTACTAGTAAATGAATAAAAATAGAATGATTTTGGGAACTTTTTTGATATTCTTTATCCAAAAAATGGAAAAAAAAATAAATTAAAAATTTTCGTCAGACTAGACGTCTGAAACTTCAACTCAATAGTTATGAGTCTCAAATGCTTTTGAGAAATGTGATTGAAAAGCATTTTTATAGTTTTAGGATTATACTAAATCGACAGAGGAGGGAAAGGGGAAGGAGGAAATAATTGAACAATTCTAAAACTTATTTAGTGAAAAGTATTAATAAATGACTAAGCTCTATATTTCATTAATAACTTATTATTACTAAATTAAAATTTAGAGATGACCAAATTATATAAATGAGTAATAATCCAGAAGTAATCAGAGTTTTATCTGACTTTCACGAAGGTTGTATTATCTTTTATTCAAAAATTAGATATTCATTATCGCACGAAAAAGTAAAGAAAAGTACATTATACCTATCTTATTTATTAATCTTCAAAATTTGGCATATAAATACTGCAGGACTTGAGTAATGAAACAACAAACGAGCTTGTTGAGCAGCAAAGGTAAGAGACAAATTCTGTTACTCTATAATATTTTCTGAATCAGCATATGTATTATATTTTGATAAATTAATGCATCTTTATGAAATATTTTATTTAAACGTAGAGTTGGATTATAATTTGGACCAATTTTTTTCAGTTTTGAAGTATCCTGT
>CAJFCP010000050.1:281976-318385 GCA_904066005.1 Synergus itoensis | reverse complement strand
ATATTAAAAAAAGATGGCGAAGATTGCATTGATTCTTTTCGTGACCATTATGGTTGTCAACTTCGTCTTGGCAGTTCCTGTCAATGAGGAAGAAGAACTGTCTCAGGAAATTCAAGAACTTCTTGACGACCAAAGAGCTTCGATCCAGGAGTTTATCCTAAATGAATTTACAAATGATGACATTAATGTTGAAGCCGACTCAGATGATGACAAGGACAAGAAATGTCGTCGTCGTCGTCAGAGGGTTAGTTCTTCATACTAAATATTCTATGAAGATAAAGTTCTTCGATTTTGTAATTTAATGTTCATTAACTAAAATTATTTATCTATTTCAGTGTTCTGAGAAAAGGAAATGCTGTCCTAAACTGAAATGCAGCAAGCGCTTGAAGCGTTGTGTTCCCAAAAAAGCAGCAAAGCCTCCAACAATGTAACAAGTTTTTTGACCTATCGATTTCTTTGTTTCATGGAATATGTGCACTTTATTGAAATAATATAAAAATAAATATCTTGAACATCCAATTTCTTGAGCAAATTATTTTCTATCCTCCTTTATTTCTCTGTTTATTATAATAATATTTAACTAATAGTTTCTGTAGTAGTTTCTTGCTATTAAAAGATAGAGCTAACTAAAATCGATTCTAAAAGAAAACGATGAACTAAATCAAGAGTATCAATTTTCATGGTACTATTTTTCCACATGCAGCTATAAAAGAACATCCGAAAGATCAATTAAAGCTTTTTCTTTTTTTATATATCATTTCAAGGAATCTGTTTACTGTTAGAACATTCTGGACTGAGAACAGTTATTCAATGGACAATAGAAAATAACGCGTTTGTCACCTTCGCGATAAAGAGTTGCCTTGATTTCAAAATGCAACCAGATAAAGATAATTTACAAGAGGAAAAACCCAGTGGAAAAATTTATGTATTCGACATTATGATGAGTTATATATTATTGTTTCTTATAAAATATATTTTGCAATATAACAGAAAAAAAATTCACCCGCTGCGAGGGTATCAGGAAACATACGAAGATAACAGCAAACGGACACCGCCGTAAAAATCATTTTCTACACTAAAAGAATCTTGAAACTTCGAGATTTTAGGAAATAAGCGAAAGACAGATACAGAAAATGTTATCTTGATAATCGAGGTAGATCAAGATGCTCGTAATATGTTTACCTACGCGGGTGGTATATTCCGATAAAAGTATTGATATCGATCAATGAACATTCAAGAGATTATTTTTTTTGCATTTTGCTAATATAGTGCATAAGATGTTTGTTGACAGCACTTGAAATACATTTTTCAATTACTAGATAAATGATAGTATATAAGGGTTTAAACGAACTATTTAGAACTTAGAGTTTGTTTAACCACGAGCAAGTTACAGTTGCAACAAGTTTTTCATTAAATATTGTACGAAAATCAGTAGTAAGCTATGGCGATACTTATTTAAGTAACTTTAAACTTATTATTTTTGCTTTTACTTGAATAAATTATACTACGTTCCATCAATAATTAAACCTTTTATATTAGTTGTTTATATCTGTTCACGAATTTTTCTTTAATTTTAAAATGGGAAGTAAAAAAAGGTTGAAATTGAAATGATATTAGTTTAACTTCCATGCATGTGGGTTAATTAATTATTACGAATTTCGAAGGTAAAACATTGATTTCCTTTTAGGTTCAAAATGACGAAGCTGTTCTTACTTCTTTGTATCGCTTTCTTGGCCGTGAGCATCACTATCGCTTGTAAACCACCGGGTTTTCCAGTAAGTCATAATTATTTATATCAAGTGTGAACTCTAAACACTACAAAACCATTGTAAAAACATCTTATATTTTTATGGATAACATGAAAGTTATTCTGGAAGTTAGATATTTAAAGGGAAGGCTTCAAGATAAAGTGTTAATAACAATGAATTATTGAATAAAATAGGAAATTGAATAATTTTAAACATAAGAAATTACTTTAAAGTTAATTTCCGTAGAAGATTAGATATGACATGAACAAAATTGTTACTCTGTGTATTTTTTCTTTAATTCTGTACGTTTTTATGAATAGTGCACATCAGATAGCGATTGTTGTCAATATTTGGGATGTCACCCTTGGGCGCGCCGTTGCACCAAAAAAATCCCTGGAGGAGGCCAAATCGGTGGGGGTGGACCTATGGTGAATGCTGAATAAAGAATGACCTGACGTTTTATTTAAATTTGCAAATTTCTATACTTTACCTCACTGTGGTACCACATTTGTAAGCTTATTTAAAGTGATTAATAAACTTGAAGTTCATTGAAGTTTGTTTATTTATTTCCATAAGTTTTTAATTATTCAAGATCATATGTTAAGTCCTTGCCAACAGAATTTCATAAATTGTTACAAGGCAAACTAATTCTTCATTGATCTACGTGTTACATGACTACATAATTATAAAATGTGCTACATTGTATACAAAACTTGAATATTTCATGAATACATATTTAGAAAAGGCACAAAGAATATTTATACAATATAATTTTGCGATTATCATTTAAACTAGTTTACAATGTCACTGTTTTTAGTTATGCATTCGAGTGAGATTTGAGGAGAAAACAATGGCAGATATTTCTTTCTCGATTGTTAAGAAAAAATATTGATCTTTATATACATTGACAGAAAAAATTTTCCACAGGTATAAGCACTTTATCTGACTTTCAAGAAGGTTGCATTACCTCATATTTAAGAATCTGATAGACACATTTTCGTATATGCAAAATAATAATCAGATACATATACTGATATCTTATTTATTAATCTTCAAAATTTGGCATATAAATACTGCAGGACTTGAGTAATGAAATAACAAACGAGCTTGTTGAGCAGCAAAGGTAAGAGACAAATTCTGTTACTCTATAATATTTCCTGAATCAGCATATGTATTATATTTTGATAAATTAATTCATCTTTATAAAATATTTTATTTAAACGTAGAGTTGGATTATAATTTGGACCAATTTTTTTTCAGTTTTAAAGTATCCTGCATATTAAAAAAAGATGGCGAAGATTGCATTGATTCTTTTCGTGACCATTATGGTTGTCAACTTCGTCTTGGCAGTTCCTGTCAATGAGGAAGAAGAACTGTCTCAGGAAATTCAAGAACTTCTTGACGACCAAAGAGCTTCGATCCAGGAGTTTATCCTAAATGAATTTACAAATGATGACATTAATGTTGAAGCCGACTCAGATGATGACAAGGACAAGAAATGTCGTCGTCGTCGTCAGAGGGTTAGTTCTTCATACTAAATATTCTATGAAGATAAAGTTCTTCGATTTTGTAATTTAATGTTCATTAACTAAAATTATTTATCTATTTCAGTGTTCTGAGAAAAGGAAATGCTGTCCTAAACTGAAATGCAGCAAACGCTTGAAGCGTTGTGTTCCCAAAAAAGCAGCAAAGCCTCCAACAATGTAACAAGTTTTTTGACCTATCGATTTCTTTGTTTCATGAAATATATGCACTTTATTGAAATAATATAAAAATAAATATCTTGAACATCCAACATATTTATTAATTCATTTTTTGTGTTTGTATTTTTAAATTTTATATATGACGTATCCAGAAAAAACATTTGGACTTTTCAAATTCTTATTATCTTCGTTCGTGAATAATAATTCGTAAAAATGTGAGGCGAACGGTAACGGGAAATTCCTGAGGAAAGACAATGTTTTAAAGTAAACTCATAGGTGTGACTAATTAAGAATTACAAAAGTATATGCAATATGTGAAAAAGGGCAATATTTTTGTACCTATTATTCTGTTTATACTTATTTTCTATAATATTAAACATAAAGAGTCAAAATAGCATATTTTATTAATCAAATACTGATAATCTGAATCTCTTCTATGGTATATATCAAAAATCATTCTATTTAGAGTTTTTCTTATATTATATAAATCTCAAACAAATGAAACTTTAGACCTTTCTTGAAGTAGAAGTACACTTTAAAAATCGATGTTCTTTAATAGTAGTTTTTTATTCTTTCACAATAATCTGAAGTGGGTAAATAGGAAGAGAAAGTAAACCATCAAAAAAATGAAATGAACTTCATTCTTTGCAAATTAAATGAAAGGTGAATAAAATATTGTGTGTGTACAACGCCAATTAAAAATACACAATATATATTATGAAAGAATGGTAAACTGACGTCATAAATTGACTTTGAGTGAACCAGTCCCCTACTTTCTGGAGGCCCGTAAAGCAAAAGGTGCCTGCATAAATAAGTTTCGTCTTTTAACGCCTCTTCGTATAAATACGCTTGCAATTTCACATTCAGAAGTCAGTCTGCAGAAGAACACTCTAGCTAAGGTGAGTAAACTATTCTTCTGAAAAATTCTGAATTCCTTTTGTCCTTTATTTACTATACATCATATAAAATTACACCAATTATTAAATTAACAAGCCTTTCTTTTTTTTTTCAGAAATCTACTCAAATTTCCCAAATTTGTACAAATCTATCAGCAATGGCGAAACTATTCTTATTTTTCTGCATCGCGTTCTTTGCTGTAACCCTTGTCGCAGCACAAGAAAACAGGACACAACTTTGCAGTCCTTTGCTCGGATATGTAAGTTCAACGATTTTTATAAGAAGATGATTAATTATTTATTGATATATAAATTATACTTTATAACTTGGACATTAATTTCTGAACGATTATCAAAGTTAAAAAATAAAATTCAGCAGAGGAAAGCACGAAGATATTTTAAACTTTATTTTTGCATTCAGCTTGCTTTAATTCTCTTTCCTAAATTTTCTATTTCGGAATTAATCTTACAATTTCTAATTGAATTTTGTTTCCTTTTGCAGTGTACAGAATCTTCTCAATGTTGCCGTCATTTAGAATGCATGGGTTACAGATCAAAGTGCGTTCAAAAGAATGGATTAATCATCCCAGGACAAGATAAGAGGCCCATCAGTCCATTTCCTCAAAATTAATTAAAATTTTCAGTATATAATGCAGTATTATTTCATTATAATATTGTTTAACCATTGAATAATTATTTATAACATCTGCTTCATGTAATTATGTATATATTTATGTGTGTTATAAAATTTCTATAATTCAAAAATTCAATATTATAGTATTTAAATAAATAATTTCTGCAAGAACTGACATATTTCAAAAACTTTATTTAATTAGGGTGTAATGAGTCACAAATTTTTATGTGAATCAATGCATCCGCAACAGATCACATAGCGCTGATAAGGTACTAAGTAAATTGGTTAAGATTCACACTTTTCTTCGAACTAACGTGAACGACGAGAAATTAAACTCTTGCAAAATAAGTTATCTGACCTTCCTGATTATCCCGTACATATGTGACATGAATAAATATAACCTGCAGCTTAAAGAGAACTTGACAATTGTGATAAGATTCTTCACTTTGTATGTTATAATATATAAAAGAAATTTTACTGGCAGATCAGACCTAGGTTAATAATATTATTTATTTTGCATAATAGAAACAGACGTCAATAAAAGACTAATATTTTAAAGAATAACCATCTTATTGTTTGATGTTTAGCAGCATCTTAAATAGGATTGGGAATGAGTCTTCTAAAAAATAATGATTTAGTATCTAATCAACTAATTTGATTTACTCAGATAACAATGACATGAACATAGTGTATGACTCATAAAACGTTAATATTGGAAATTACCTTCTTCCAATTTTGCTGATAAATATCGGGGAACTTACTTTAAATTTGAACTTTTCGAGGATAAAAATAAAGAACTACTGATTACATGAAATCAGAAACGTATTTAATTCCGCTAAATTTTATGCACATCGACTGGAAAGTTCATCTAAAAAGGATTTGATGAATCTGTCTAAAAATTTGTTGAAAATGTTAATTATTAATGTTGTGTTTCTGGGCCTATGGGTCTATCATCCCCCGGAATAACTTGTCCTGGTGGAAGTGATATACACTTCGCAGCATAGCTTAAGCATATCAAGTTACGACAACATTCACTTGTTTGTTGGCACTGAAAAAATACAAGTTATAATCAAACAATAAGAGAAATGTTTACTGTACTGCAACTATATTATATAAAAATCATTTTATTATTTTATTATTTAAACTTACATAACCGAATAAAGGAGAACACGTGTCCTTAATTTCATTTGTTTCTCTTGTTGCCATGACAGCAGCAACGAAAGCAATGCACAGGAACAATAATAACTTAGCCATCTATTTAAACGTTTTAAACAAAAAGTTTATGTATTTCTGAAACAAATAAATGAATTATAAAACCTCATTCAAAAAATACTTTCTTATTGTATATTTTCTATTACAATAGTCTATTAAAATATGTAGAACCATTTTTTAAGATTCTTGGAACTATTCTCAGAAATTTTAAATTAGTTATGGTATAAGAATTCAAATTGAACATCCGAAAACAAAATAAATAACACTTTTTTATAGTTATTATATTATTTCTTTCGAGCGTGAATATACTCATCATTTTCTTAATACGAAAATTAATGAAATTACAAACCTGTCTCGTTAGATTGCTAGCAGAAAATAAACTGAAATCTGAACTGCGATTTGGGTACTATTTATATCCTTAGATAGTAAAGCACCCATTTAAAGATTTATAATCTTATTTGTGGCCATTCAACACACATATTGATATTTAATTTAGATTTCCCTTTATCATTTTTCACTGTTTATCTCTTATTATCAATTTATTAATCATCTAACAAATTTATACCATTTTCTTCAATTAGCTTAGTTCGATGAACTTTGAATATCTTAAAAATATAGAATTCTAAAAACAAATTAAATTTGCTTAAAATTCCGTAAACAGGTGAAAAGTTCTAAACTAATTATAATTAATTAACACATTAATTGATCTCAGATTATTATTTTATGTGAGATATTTAAGAAAGAGATTTAATTAAAGATGTAGAAAATTATGAAGTAGACCAAAGTAGCATATTGTTAGTTTTGAGACAAAGAGGTCAAATGATCATTTATACCCGCATCTTTATCACTTCGTGGAATTCCTATGATTTTGAAATACATTTGATATATTGTTTGTGAGAGACATTTATTTATTACACAAGTAGATATATTTAAGCACATAATTTTATTATTATTATTATTATTGTTTTTATTGTTTCATAAAGAAGCATTACTTCAAATCAAGTTTAATTGGCTTAAGTACGCATGAACTTGTCTATGAGAAACCCATAAGTGACTCGACGCTTGAGTACGTCATCATATCGCATATGGAGAACAAGATTTACTAAGATGAGTGTAAACGAACTATAGTAGACATATAAATAAGCATGTTGTATCAAGAGAAGTCAGTCTGGTGCGAACTACCGGGGACATCGAACAAATCAAGTGAAAGCATCACGTGAATAGTGAGTAATCAATATTCATCTATCAAGTGTATTTCTTTGAACTTGACGTGTTATATAATTTATCGCTAACGAATATATGCATATAGTTCATTTCCAACTCGAATATTTTCAACGCAAATATTCCGGTAGCAGTGTTTCTTAAATCCAATTGAAATTCTTTTTTCATCACTTTTATTACCCAATAAAATTTTATTATCTTGTCATACAGTTCAGTAAGTAAACAAGCGAGGACTTGGGTGCATAATGAGCGTGAGCCAATATTCCTATTTTCCTTGTGCCAAAAAAGTATTTATTGCTTGTTAGTCAATGTGCGACAATTTCTTCAATTGAAGATACGAAAATGCTGACTAAAAAGTAAAACATATTATTATCTAAAGGAGAATATTACTTTTATATTTGTGGTTATATTGAATCATGTGTTTGTTGAACTCTTCAAAGGGTTTAGATATTAATTATCGTGTTCCATTTTCAATAGACTGTTTAATAAAAGAAATAAAGTTTATTAATAACATGATTTTCTGGGATATGGGTTTATTTCACTTAATAAATTTATTTTATTCGATTGTTGATATCAAAGCACAATGAAGCTCAATTAAACTCTCATTTATTTGCGCAACAATTAAATCCTTGAAGTGGTTTGTCCATATATGTAGATTTAGAAGTCAAAGATAATTTACATAGTAATAGGAATAATATTTCAAATAATAATTTACATTTTCTTAAATGTCCTTTTATTTGAGATTCATTTAATTAATGAAATTTCGTCGCGATATTGTGGACTATAATAATTATCTACGCACTCCACATTATTCAAAAAGCAGAATGTCGCCATACAAAGTCGCCCTTGACCAATAACATTGAATAAAATGACCGGTTATTTTATCTGTAAAGGCAGGAACATGTTTCTGAATCACCGCATACACCTGTGAATTACTTGAGTTAAAGAGAAAGAGAGCGAAGTGATTACATCACGATACAGCAACTTGCGATTTCCTGTTGAATAGCAAACACTTACTTCTTTTATGAAGAACAAAAAAACACATCCTTTTTGTCTATAATTTTAGAATAGAGTATCTGAAAACTGTCAGTGTATAATCTCTCTGTGAATTCTATTCCTGTTATTTTACTGTCTTAAAAAGTTCATTTTTAGTTTCTGAAAGTCTTTAAATATGCAAGATTCATTACAGAAATTTTCATCTTTGGAAGTTCCTATTTTTAATACTTCAATCTTGAATAAAAGATATTTCTTGACAACATTTACATCTCGCCTCCTCCCATTTAAACATACGTTTTACACAACTACAAAATCAAAGATTATCATAAGAAAATCTTTTGTGATGTAAAAAGCATAAAACCTTGGATTTCATGTGAGAGGGAGATGTACGATGTTTTCTCGCAATACTTTTCTGGTTCTGAAATTGCACTTTTTATGTTTTCAGGACAATTTGCACTCAAGTGTTACGAGCAAGCGAGATGTCGAAGTTTTTACTCTTCTTTGTTGTTGCCTGCTTTGCTGCGACTGTTATCTCAGCCCGCTCTACTAATAGCCGTGTTGATAGGATTGATAGTCCTACATGCGGCAGACATGGTGACCCCGTAAGTAATCGTTCATCATAATTCTTCATGCTACGCTACAGCGTAATTTCAAATCAAAAATTCTCGATAACTACATATCAGTCTTCTATGTTAATACTGAGAAGCATTTCAAAAAGAAACGATTAGACTTGCTCGAATTAAAAAAAACTGCGTAATATCATCTTTATTAACCTTGAAGCTATCACAGCTTATGAACATTAATCTGACCTATTTCATTCATTTGAATTTACTAAATATTTCAATTATTTTAAATGCGAGAGATGATACGTGCGTGAATTTTCATTGATACTTTAATTTTTAAAAGAGTCCGGATGTGAATTAACCGTAATTACGTGATACGAATCATTATTTTCCAATTTAGCCAATAATTTGGATTATTATCACATTTTGTTTTGTACTGAAATTATTCCTCTCAAACATTTTAATTTGATAGGAAAAATGATCCACTGCTAAATGGTAATTTCGGTTTACACACACGACGGGTTGATGATGAAGCTTTTCGACATATAATTAATATAACTGAAATGAATTATCATCGTATAAATACTTCAAACCGCACTGTCAACAACTATAGATAAATTACAAATCATTGACTGGATTGCATGAAACAACACGCGTCGCTTGCTAAAGGTTATTCCTGTTACGATTGATTTTAAGGTCACGGGCACTGTTATATTCTACGTGATATTTTCCAGCATATTTTTTTTCCTCTCTTCCTACATTATGCTTTATATTTAAACGATTGATACATGTGTATGTGGGTGAAAAATTGGAAACTGAAATTTGCATAAAATGCAGTGGCTTCAATCAATAATTTCATCGTAAAAATAATGACTGAAAACCTTTGTTTTTATTTTTATTTAATTTAATTATAGTACAAACTTTTTAATAGTAATTTTTGTATTACATAAATAAATTGCAACTGAGTAACTAAAATTCTCTTTATATTTACAGTGCATACATGATCGCCAGTGCTGTAGCAATGTCAAAATGAGGTGTCATCAATACGCCGGAAGGTGCCAAGTTGTAATAACTGGGGATGAATTGCTGGCACAAAAGGCAAAACTTAAACCAACTGGGCACGACCTTTGGTGAAAAATTTGATAGAAATAAGATAAACGAGTTTTAAGTCGAATCCTGAGATATTTTTTTATACATTTTCTTTGATATTACATGAATTTTATAAATATGAGACAGATACATAAAAAGATATGATCAACTGTATTAAAAGCCAAATGCTAATAAAGTGACACATTTTTCCTAGAATTTATAGGAAAATTTACTCATTAACCTTTGATTAATATTTCCGGAAAGTGAATTTTAGGAAGCGCTATTGAGGCTTATTTTATATTACAGTCAAGTGAATATATTTCGTTGTAAAAAAGCTTAGTTTGAAAAAAGTTCTGACAACTAATTAAATAATCCGTTGGAAATTAAATCGCCCTTTAATTTTCGTTTCACCTGTGTAGAATTCGAGTCCGTCAGCGGTGCATTAGCATTTGATGGCGAGATAAGCGAAAGAGTTATCGTGCGTCGAGCGTTATCGCGAACCATTTAAAAGGTGAACCGATCGATAACAAGATTTCATGCTCGTGAACTAAAAGAGCCAATTCTCCGCGCATCGTCGCGATTGTACGGCCGAGATAGATTTTATACACCTGTATGTACGATATGAAGAACAGGTGTGTTGGTGGTTTAATTGCATCGACTTATCTTTCGATAAACACGCTCTACACCCCGCCATATGCCATATGGTACATATATACCGAAAATCAACCTCTTCTATGCACGATTACGCTTTTTTCTAGATCCGAATGATAACTCGACTATTTCTTGTAATTGCGATACCGAGCGATCGATACTAACGCTCTTGAAAGACCAAAAAGTACGACCCTACAGATGATAATCGCGTGCTCATATAATTAGCACTACTTTCCAGGAACCATATCCCTATAACGTGTTAATCAAGATTTGAGTGGGTTCCAATGCCTCGGAGAATTACGTTATGATATTTACAAAAAGTGGGTAGTAATCGAATTTTGAAAGATATCCAACACTTTAAAAGGGATTTTATTTATTTGGTGCAATTTATATCATTTTATATTAACTAACAAACCAACACGCGCGCGATTATTTTGTTTTACATCTTACAATTTCAGGTCATTCAAAAGCTGATTATATTTGAAATTATAATGTATGCGAGATTTTTGAGACATTTCGTAACACCAATTTATTTAGAGTGGAATTTTAAGAGATTTCTAGGAATTTTAGGGGATTTTGACGATTTTCATATGATTTTTACGAAATTCAAAAGATTCTTAGAATTTTAAAAAGATTTCGTAGAATTTTAAGAGATTTCAGGATATTTCGTGGAATTTTAGTATTTTATGGATTTTTATGAGATGTTTAATAATTTTAAGAGATTTCAAGAGATCTTTCTGATTTTTAAAAGATTTTGTATTAGAATTTTTAAAGATTTCATAGAATTTGATGAAGTTTTTAATGATTTTAAGGGATTTAAATGTTAAAGATTTCAAGAGGTTTTTAGGAATTTTGAGAGATTTTCATGAATTTTTAACAAGAAGAATGTTAAGATTTTCTACTTGAAAGGGTTTCAAATAAAAGAAACTAACTTCAATACGACGTTTTTTTCGAACTGGTCAATGGGATGATGACAGTGGTCATTAGAAGACTTTTGGAATCAGAAAAGTAGCAGGACTTTGAAGCAAAGATCAAAAACTCCTGCTGCTCATTAGCGCCGGCTTAAGTTAAGCGTCTCGACTCTTTTCCTCTCTTCTTTCGGTTCGAGATTCTTTTATAAGTTTACCATTATGCTCACATGTTCAAAGAAAGTTCCTCTTTCACATTTATTAGAAAAAATTCTAATTTAAGATCAAAGGATCTGTCGAAAATTTCTAAGTGTTATTTCCGCTGTATCGATCGTTTGATAAGGAAAGACTTTATCTGTTACGCTCAAGCAAGGTGTTAGCTTGCAAATATTGATCTTGTCACCTTATCTTACCCAGGCCTAGTAATAATATCGCATACGGTTACATTCGATACTCCCACCCTATTTTTCATGTAATTTTATATATTTAAAATGAAAAACTTTGTTCAACCTGTTTTTCAATAAATACTTTTTATCTTTATTCATGTCATTTATTTATTTAGAACATTTTAAGCGAATTCCGGTTATCAGAAATCTCTCCTAATTTCACCTTTTAATAAATCCTTATTCGTAAAAATGATTAAAGATGCAGGAGCGAAATTGACACTAGAGGTCATCATCTTGAAATAAACTCGCTGGACCGCGTAGAGTCGGGAGAGAAGAGATGAGCTCGAGTTTGCTCGAGTCTAGTTGGAAGCTCTCGAAAGTAACGATAGGTAGTGTCGGAGACAAGCGGTAAGCCGAGGAAAGCTCTCGCTGGCTGAAGTGTCTCTCTTCCCAAGTTCCTTTCAAGTTCTTGGCACGAGCGTGCCGCAGGGTTCTTCAGAGCTTTTAAGCTCGTTCGACAGAAAGAGTGCAAAAGAGCGTGTAATGAGGATGAGGAGAAGAAGGGAACGTCGCGAAAGGTCGGAGACGCGACAAAGGAGCAATATGTGACCAGAGGGTCATAAACAGTCGGCACAATATGAAAACATTATCGGTGGTAAGCTGCAAGGTACACCGCAATGTGCTGAGCTTTGCGACACGGAGCTTGCAAGCTCCGTGTAGTGCCACGTCAGGATGTCAGGGTATCTAGTAGTGTTGTTTACTGTACCGGTGTAGCCGAAAAGCTCACTTCTCTCCGAAAAAGAGGAATACAAGGCAAAACAAGAAACTCGAGTGACGAAAATGATAGACGTCATAGCTGAAAAGCTTCGTATTATGAGGTCATCCTACTTTTGTCAGCCGAATTTTCATACCCACGAAACTCCAAGAGAGTCGTATTTTGTACTAGCCATTTTTTTCAGATTAGAAAAATAGCTATTCAAACATTAGATAAATGATTATTTTGTACAAGTCTGTATTCTTCTATCTAATAATGGGTTAAAGTTTCGAACGTCTAGTCTAACGATTTTTTTACAATTATTGGAATTTAAAATGAAGGGGGGGGGGGGGGGGGGGGGGGGGGGGGGGGGTGGGGGGTTTGTGGAAGACGACAAGGGAAGTTTGAAAAAACTCACTAGTAAATAAATAAAAATATAATAATTTTGGGAACTTTTTTCTATATTTTTAATCAAATAAATGTAAAAGAAAAAGAAAAAAAATTTGTCAGAATAGACTGTAACTTCAACCCAATCTATTTAATTAGTAATGTGTTTTAATTTCTTCAAAATAGACGACCTTTTGTATTATTACGCTAGTAATAAATTATATTCCAGCGCAATAATTACGATTTATACATTGTGGATGATCACTTGATCAATACCAAATTATAGACAATGCTACTTTCTTGCACGCGAATCGTTAAAATGAAGATTATCTGCGTCTATTTTAATGGAAAATACTAGACTGAATATTTCAGGGCATAGATAAATAACTTGTTCTAGAAGACAATTTAAACATTGTATGACAAACTAATGTTCTTTTTTCCTATCGAATGTGAATAGAACTGATAAAGTTTTACACGTTGAAACGGAAACAGTGTTCATTATAAATTTATTTTTTATACTTTGAAAATAACAAGTCCTGATTATCTTGAAATAATGCATATAATTATCTGCTAAAATTCTCTTGGGTATGAGAAATTGTATTGCTCAGGGAATAATGATTAATTGTAAGAATATTAGATTCTTTATTTGTTTCTGCGCAATTATTCAAAGCTTGAAGTAAGTCTTAGGGGTAACACGCGTTAAACTTAACAGTCGGTTAAGTCCAAGGGGAGGATGGTTGAGGGAGTTTGGACTCCCAAATTGCAGTGCCGAGCACATAGACTGATACTGTAAGCTACCCTTGCCCAAGTGGCACGAGGTCGTCTAGCTATAAAGACGTAGCCCTGTCTTATCTCGATTTGCATAAATTCATAGTTTGTGGCTTAGGTCTTCGGGCCTAAGGATACCCGGAGAAGTCATCTGCAAATTCAGATGCCAACTTTCTTGACCAATGCAAGAGGGTATTACGAGATCACCAAGTCCCGAATTCTCAACTATGCTCAATCTTCAATTATATATTTCATTCTCAAAAGATGACCAGAAGAATTTTAATCGATTAATGTTTTCAAAAATTCTTGGAATAAAATTATATCACATTATCCATTTTTTGAGAATTAAAAAAACGTTAGACGTAGTTCTCGACGATTGAATAAAGCCCCTGACAGATTTCTTTATGGCATGTCCCTGTGCTTTATGTTCGTAGAGCAAAAGGGGCCCAGAGAGCAAAAAGTTTACATAACTTTCTTTACTTTACTTTCTTTTTATTGTTTTTTAAACCTACAATAGGTCATTTAGGTCAGTGATAACCGCACCCGACACGTGACTCTCTTTTTCGTCACTTGGAGCAATTACAGCACTCGCCGATGTCGTGACACTGAATGTAAAAAAAAACATCTAACATTTCTACTGTGTTCTGAAAAATATCGAGTAAACTTCCTCTTTTTATTATACATATATTTCTTATCGCAAATAAAGCATTGACTATCTAATTTGTTTCATCAATCGAGATGTATCTTTCTGTTATCATGTATCAATTGAGATCAAGATAGGAGCCACTTTCCGAAATTTGCTGGCCTCTAAATAGAATGCGTGTGGGATTTCGCTTTATGGATTTAATAAAATATTCACTCGGCAGACAGTCGACAAAGTAAGGCGTACAATAATTTTCTAGCACGCCAACATTTGTGTCCATCGTCTGCGTTGCGGTAGTAGCCACCTACGTGACCACAATCTCAGAATCAGATCAGAAAATGGATGAATCGATAAATAAGTTAAATAATGTAATACCTAGATTCAAAGACATTAAATGTCTCCTGAAAATGAAAATACTCTAAATCCCTTTATTCATATTTTCTGAAATATCTAACAGGTATTTATAAAATCATAAATGACAATCTGCATCGGATAGATACATCAATTGAAACAGATACTTGTGTGAATAAATTAATGAATTAATTAGTAATCATGAAATTACTGTAAATGAATTTCAGTACACACAAAAAGATCGCATAATTATCGAATTATTCCAGCTTTGAGCGATAATTCGTCATTACATCAAAAATATTAAATTAAATAGCTAATTCTCTACAAAATTATGATTTTAATAGTATATATCCCTTAATCATTAATCGACGCAATGTATTCAGAGATACGTGTTTGAGGGCTATTACAGATTGTAATACCGATAGTAATGCGAGTTGAGCCGATGTTTCGGTTTCGAATATGTAATACGCTAATTTATAATTGTAGAACAAAACCTATCATTCGCAGAAATTTGCTATCGCATCGAATGAGAATTTACAGTGGATGAACTAAACATCAAGTAAAACACCAAGTAGCATCAATTAACATCAACGTAAACATATCCAAGTATCAAATGGAATTTGATAAAGACATCATCGCAACCTTGAACAATTATTTAATTATGAATTCTTTTCTTTAAGCAGAATTAATATCAATATCTGAAGAAAACGTGTACGTTGAATATTTCCGATTTTCGACGGAATGAAAGGTAGAACGATCATTATGACTATGGATTCGAAGGGGTGACTTTCTGCTTTCTCCCTCCTAACCCTGTGGCACTTCCACAGTGAAATTGGGGGTGCCCTGCAAGGATGCAGCTTCGTTCGCAAACTCGAACTGCAACCATGGGGATGCACAGGGTGGCGAGGCAGTGCAGTCGGTTGCCATGACAACCCACCGTTACTGGACACCCACTCCCCATTTCATCCTCATTCCACCCCATACCGGTGATCCAGCGGCCGGACAACACCGTCCCATTCCGAGCTGAGCCAAAAACACTGGTCTCTTATTACGGGGCTAATCCCGTAAATTGTCTTCCCTGACTCACCCCCTGCTTCCAACCCGAATATGGTTTTCGAACCCTTCCACTCGTTGAAGACATTTTCATACTCTATAACCCAGGTTCATTAGTTTAAAATCTTGAAATACTGATCAGCACATCTCCAGGTGTAGCAAACATCCACTTTGATATTTAGAGGTTTTTCGATTTTTTCTGAAATTATTATTTCCTGAAATTCAAATGTAATTGGTGTCACGGCAAAATCACGAGTCATGGGAAAAATTGTTCATGAGAGGAAAAAAAGCTTCGAATGTGCGGTGGAATTTTTTTCACTTATTTATTAAATAAGTAAGTTAAATACGTGTTTGACAGTAATTTTAATGCAGGACACAATAGGTCACTAATAATAAGTCATCTTTATTTTACTTTAGAGGCAGGTTGACTTCGGAAAGCATTTTGTTTATCCAAATTTGCGTTAATGACCACGCCTTGGGACATGGCAAGGCGAAAGTAATCGGTTTGATTACAGTGGCCTTACTTAGCAAATGAGGCAACCACTCTGAGTCACGGTTTAGCGACCTCCGAAGTCTTAATACACGCTAAGGACAATTTTCAGAATATCAGCCACACCCTTCTTTAGTCACGCAAGAGATCATTTCAAGGACGCTTTTAATAAAAGGGTTTGAACTCTTTAAATCTATGTCAAAATTATTGATGAGAATTTCTGATAAGAACTACTTGTCTTGTATAGATTAAGGCGTAAGAGAGACCTTCGGTAGTTGTTTGTGTCCTGGCGAAAGTTTCGGATTGAAATTCATTCCGAACAAATCAGCTAATGGCTAATAATATTATTATTAAATAATACTCTACGATAAATTAATTCCAAATGCTTTTTTTTGTTTTTACAAAAATGTTGAAACCCCAGTGAAAAAGTGTCGCTTTTTGAAAAAGTGTGTTTGCACTCATTGTGCAACACAATGAGTTTCTTCTGGCAGACAATTGACACGATCAGTGGAGTGACGTAATAGCATTATCAAAGCGATATCGAGAGGAAGGGTGACTACCCCCTTTGACATGGCTGGCACACTGACCCTGTTACCTTCATACATGCATATATATGTATATATATATCGGCACATAAACACACATTCGATACCCCTCCCCCTCTGCCGACTACACTACGCACGTATTGGTCCTATCGAAACCGATCAAATAGCGAAGATTCTGAGGCAGACCGACTGGATGCATTCCAGTTGGAGGCGCCTGTTGCTCTTGCATCGTTCTGATGTTCTTGAATCCTTAAGTGAAACCTAAGTGTCTACTTAAAATTAAATCTCCACTTAATATTCTTTCTATTTAAGACTTTCTAATTTAAAATTGTGACTCTTAAAGACAGATCAGAAAGGAATCTGAATTCAAGTTAAGTGAATTCAGTTTTAGCGAATTTCGAGAAGTCTTGAAAGATTTTTTATGATTTTAAAGAAGTTAAGGGCATGTAATACTTTACCATAAGAGCAAATTAGTTATACCAATTATACGCTCATAATAATAAATATTTTTAGCTAATAAGGGTCAATAAACCTTCGTCTCATGTAGACGAAGGTTTATTGACTCTTATTAGCTAAAAATAATTAAGAATTACTACGAATTTAACGGGATTAAAAAAAATTCTTTCTAAAGGATTTGAGAATGATTCCAAAAATTTCAACAGATTTAACAAAAGTTGTGCAACTATTCAATTGCTTAACTTAGCAATTTTTTTGATTACGCTGACCAAAATTTGACTGCAGCAACCATAAACATGGTTGTCCATATCTTTTCTTTCCATGATGATACAAGATTGATCCCTCTCATTTGTATTAGTTCAAGTAAAAAAGAGTCTTCCAAGAATCGAGTTGACGAAAGTGGACATTTTTATTCACTTAATGGGAAGTTAAATTTAGTTTAACGCTAAATATGTTCATCACACAATATTTGAATTATTTCATATGATATAGATCGAACGAGATTTATTAAATAATTGACATTCATCAAGCTGATTAACGTAAAATTAGTTAGCGTTGATGATAATCGCGGTATAAAATTACGACACAGATTCGAAAGAAATGATCAATTGACCAATCATTAATTATTACCGTGATGCGTTTAACCAGTTTAATGAACCGCGAGGTAGTTCACACCACATACGAACGCGTAGCCCGTTTGTGCGTATGTCGCTCCATGCGATCGTGTGTTTATTTCCACAATCAGGCGTCATAATGCTATTATCAGAGGGTGGAGTACACGGGGGTGGTTCACCCCAATGGTTCGTTCTCCCCACCTGACCTACTGGTACAGCGACCCCATTAACTGTTCATGATCAACTGCCATTCTCAATCGACAGTTCCGGTTTTTAGCTGCAATTTTCCTTTATCACAAAGATGTCAAAAATTCTCTGCTTCAAAAGTCAAATATTCTAAATTTAATTTAATAATACTGAACTTTGCTAAAGTGATTTAAACGGCGAGAGCGAAACTGATTGTTTTTATCTGAAACATTATTGCAATCTACTGAATCAAAGTCTTTATTATGAAGAGAATTCTTAATACGAAGTTGATGTATAGTGCACATGTATGTCATATGTGAAAATATTCATATATATATTGAGCTATTATGCAGCTGATTTATTGTGACGCTGTTCCGTTGTCGGTGGTAATTTTATCTCCATCAACCGTTTTTCCAGGAAATCGAAACCGAATGGGAGGTATTAATATCTCATTGTCCGCTCGCGTGTCGCCGACACTTTTCCCGCTTGCGTCGGAACTTTTCATCGATTTATATCCCTCTTTTTTCCTGTGGATTAAAGTGAGTACCCACAGCGACCGCATCGCACTCAAACATACTCACGTACCAAATGTGGTTGCACCTCCCACCAGTTTAAAAAAAAATACAAGTCCAAAGATTTGACGGTACACTGCGTTTGCAAATTAAAAAGAAAATTTTTCAGCCTTTTTTTTCAATCCCAGTGAATAACAACCTGTCTATTGAATAAAAATTTAATTGATCAAAAAACAAGCAATAACAAATTCACTTTCGAATAAATACGAAAAGTGAAAACATATTTTTAATACTCAACAAGTTTGATCCTAAAATAGGTAAATTTCCAATATTTTGTTTCAGCTCTGGAACTATGAATTTGTGTATTATATTGATATGTTCAATATTTTTATACTTTTTCATTTGGTACTTTCAAATTGGTTTTGAACGTTACCTTAAACTATTTACCTTAAATTACCTTTAATGATAACTTGAATTGAAGGAACGTCATGCCACCTCGATCCTGTTTAATTGGGATTTTGATTAAGTAATAAAGCTTTCATGCGAGCTGAGAGACAGAGGTATTCGTTAAAGCTTGAATGTCCGTTGGGCCGGGAATACGAAGAGCCTTGAAGGTTATTAAGGATGAAGATGGTCCCTTTCCGATAACATGAAACGTACTAAGATACTGCTATTTCGTGGCCAGTAGCGTATCTTGATTGAGATCTTGCTCTACTACCACCTCCAACCTCCCACCTTCCACCCACCCTCGTAAGAATAGTATCGAGGGTCTCCAGAGTTTGCACGTAAGACTAAATTAGCCTAAAGATGTTATGATAATCAAACTGCAGACAAGACAATGTCCCTCTAGCTGTCCTTTTCTGCAATATTAATTTATAATAATTTATTCTAATAACGAATTGGATGAAGCATCTTTTTTTCTGATTATGAAAAGATTAATATAAATATAAATAAATGTGAATACTTCCTAAAGGTTTCCAAAAGTATGAACTTATTATATGATAAACTGATACAAAGTACCATATAGAAAATAAACATAAAGAATCAAAAGTATCTTAGAATCGAAAGTATCTTAGATTTCTTATACCCATCGAGAATTTCCGTTACTCTCGCTATTATGAGTAAATATTGCTTTCATCTGAGCATTTTGCTCTTACTATTAGAAAGGTAGGATAAGTGGTTTTTGAAGAGAAATGTATTGTGATGGACGAGAAACGAACAAAGTGAAGAGGGGCCTATCTTCTTCGCCAGATGGTATGTGGGTGTTTTAGCACGTGGATCTCGAATCAATTTACTAGGTTGCAGCCCTCGTTCTAGCTCGTTAATAGAATGTTCGTAAAAAGCATCTAAGACAGCCGTTAGTTCTGCATGATTCGTTATATAAATGCTACTTGGGTCCTCATAGTTTTTTAATGATCCACTTTGAGAGTTTGACCACGTGCTTCAAATACACCATGTATCGCTCACTTTTTTTAGCTTCGGGATTATTAAAAAAAAATAAATAATTATTAATTCAAATAATTATTATTATTAATGAAAATAAATCGTCTTTATTTTGTTTTAAAATACTAAAAACTATGATCCGCGCGCTCTGCGCGCGAGTAATCATTTGATATTCCTTAATTTTTCTTAAAATTCTACAATATATCGTTATAAACCTTAAAATTATTTAAAATCCCATGAAATATCGTTAAATACTCTGAAGTTCCTGAAAATTTAATGAAATCTCGCCAAATCTCTTTAAATTTCTGAAAATCATAATAAATTCCACAAAACTCCATTAAATCCTTTAATATTTCTCAAATTTCAATAAATTTCCTAAAATTCATATTCTCTATCTCAACATAATCTTGTTGACAGCAATCGTTTTGACAACGATAATAGTCTGAAGATAATTTTCAAATTCGGCACCTTCACGCAATTCGCGCAATTTCCAATAAACCAATCAGGTTTTCGACATTAATATCATTTTTTTAAAAATAGAATTAGAATAAAAAAAATAGATCTCCGATCTTACATAGATAATTCCATGGGGATTTAAAAAGTAACGTATTCTATGTGACCAGTAAGTTCGTTGACTTCTGAAAAAGCAGTTGGACTATCTCGAGAAGATAAAGGAAAAAGGAAGAGCGGGCTGAAGGAAATCATATTCGTTGCATGTGGCCGATCGTTAAGAAAGTTTGCAGTGCGTGAAAGACGCACCGCACGGGGCATGACACCATACGTGTTTCAGAAAAGGATGCACCTGTAGGGGGGCCCGAACGATAAACCGTAGTCAAAAATACGTTAGCGTCAAAACCGTGACGAAGACGTTAGCAGAGAATGTTTAAAGGGTCTTTAAAAAAAACACATTTCACAAATTCCTGGGATCTTTAAAAACATTATGAATTGCTAGTTTAAGGAATAAATATTATTCCCGAATGTTCTTTTGGGAATATATATTCCTGGTGAACAAAATTCGATTAGCGACTCAATTCTAGCCATAAATCAGTTATTTTTTACTGATAATGAATATAAAATAACTGATGTGTACCTTATAGAATTGCGTCACTAATTGAAATAAGACAACTGATATCTGATTCAAATGTAGAGAGACCTCTATTGAGTTTAAAGATAGAAATGGACTTATTTCTTGGAGCGAAAACTTATAGAAACTGATTTGAAGCATACAGGAAATTGATTGTATAGAGAACTTAACAAACAGCTCTTTACCTGGTGGACAGTAGAAATGTGTTCTATATGCGAATTCGCGGGTCCGCGCCACGGAACCATTCGGAGAATGTGCTCGGTCGGAACGAGGCGGACAGGATTCGGACGCTATTACCGCAGTCATTGTCCGCCGGAAATCATTAAACTAAAATCTAACTACGAGAGCTAATATAGCAAGCCTGGTGCCTGTATTTGGAAAGCTTTCATGCCAACCGCAATTGCCTTCGATTTATGATTCCTGGATTGCGGACACAAAGCTGTAAAAGGACAATTGTCTGACATGTACTTCCAAAAAGAATTTCTATAAATCGAAATGGGAAAATTTGATGCAATAAAGTTCTGCAAGATTTAATACTGGATCCACCACTGTGGATCTAATATTAAATCTCTGGAAGCTTATCATTATTGGTTTATTGACTTATCATTAAGGATTAATCATTATCAACTTTTAAAACAAGGATATAATTTGATAAGATGGAACTTATATATGGATACATCTTGTTATGAATATTTTGTCAATTTCGGAAGGGTTCTCTAATTAGAAGTTCCTCCATTAAAACCTTATCACTTACGACAATCAGACAATAAGGACGAACCCAGACGTTCCACGATCTTCAAAGTGCAAAGCTTGAATTGTAAGATAAGGAATCTAAGATATACAGTAGCTTTCATTAGTTGTAATATAGATGAAGATTAAACAAGCAAAGCAGAGGATCGATTTTCGATAGACTCAGACATTTTTTATTTTAAAGATAATGGAAAATCCTTTCTAAAAAAGTGGTGTCACGAAATATCTCGAAAATTTTGCATACATTGTTGTTGTAAACCTGATTCGTAATAAAATTAGGATTGTATAAAAAGAAATGTATACGAGAGTATAAGGCACATTATAAGATACCATTTCTTCTACAGGGGACCACAGCTGCACTTTTATCATCTCACCTGCATCCTACCATCTCAAATCTCTCTTTTTTTATGAACCCCTGCGTTTTTTTAGATGACCATTTCATAATGGCTAGTATGGGAAAGTGATTTTAAATTTTATATCATAAACTTTATATAATAACCATAATTTCATAAACTGTAACTCAATATTAATCTAAATTATTAATCTTGGCGCAATAGACTTCGCTTTTCAGGAAGACCAAATCCAAACTTAATTGTGAAAGTAAGTTGTCACAAAAGTCATAGTCCGAAGCTGGTGGACCAACTCTGTTGGTGACAGCTTCTATTAGCAATTCTACGAGCAGCCAGTAACTTCATACTTGCACACCAGCATACCGGAATATTTATACAGTAATACCGCAACGAAAATGTCAGAGCTTTCCTATTCGTTTCGACAGTGTGTAATTTTCTGACTCATGTAATGCGCTCATGTATGCAGTAAGTTGTTACTGAGCTGGGTTAGATATACGAAATGATATTTTCTTTTTCTGTTCAACTCAGTGCTTCATGCTCTCCCTTCCTTTCTGGTTACCATTTTCCATTCCTTGATTTTACTCTGGTTCTCTACCTTTAGTTTGCTTGTCTTTCGGAACCGGATTGCAGACAAATAGTTCCGCTCTCTGCTCTTCCTCTGAAGGACCGAATGAAAGCATTTAACCATTGCATTGTTTCTGATAGCTCATTTTTCATTCCCGAGTTGTTATTTAAATCCGTCACTTTCCTGGATGACTATGCAATGCCCTTCCAACCTTTGGTCTATTTTCCTCGAGTCCAAGTTAGATCTATGAATTTAGACCTATGAATTTTATTTCAATAATCGTTTCGTTTTTTTAATTTTTATGTAAAATGATCGAGGATTTTTTTGGACACCTGCCATCAAAAATTTTAAAAGAGCATCTTCTCGATTTAAAACTAAGTTAAAGAAAAATCGACGTCAATCAGATTATATAAAATTATGAGCATCCAGTGATATAATGTTGCTTTACCTTTGGTCGTTACAAGAACCCGGATGAGTTGAAGCTAGTGATATGGAAAATTTAGCAAAATTGATAGATAATATGGACTGATTGACATATGAGATTTAACTGACGGTGATAATGAATGATAATAATGCATCAAAACGTATTTAAGATAAATATTAATCTGCATTTACCTTTAACAAAGGTTACAAGCATATACATCATACACATTTAAAACCGCATATAGACATAGATATTGTTTTTATTCTACGGCGTATATCAGATCGTCATCTTAAAAATTGATATAAATACTACAGGTTTTAGCAAAAGAAGTCAGTGCAAGCGAATTCATTGAGTTGCAACGGTAAGAAAACAATTTTATTTTTTAACAAGTTAATAGGAAATTATACTTTTGCTATGAATAAAGAAAGTAAAAGTAATAAGTAAAATATGGCAAATAATAACTGAAAATTGAAAAAGTTATAAGTAATGGAATTTTACTTTTTTTCCAGAATTTAAAAAAAGTCACGATGTCGAAGATTATCTTTGTTCTTTTCGCCACCATCTTGGTTGCCAATCTTGTTTTGGCAGTTCCTGAAGATGATGAAGAAATGGCCCAGGAAGTTCAAGAACTTCTCGACTATCAAAAAACTTCATTGGTTAGTCAGATGTTCCTCAATGATTTTGCAGATCTTGAAGACGAATTTGAAGATGATGCAAAGGACAAAAGATGTCGTCGTCCTCTGAGAAGAGTCAGTTGTTTTACGCAATGAAATATTTTAAACAATTATACACACTTAACAAAGATAAATCTTCTGTAAAAAGAATTTATGATTTAAAGTTTGGTAATAAAATTGTGTATGCTTTCAGTGTTGTGAGAAGAATAAGTGCTGCCGCAATCTCAGATGCAGCAGACTCTTGAGACGTTGTCTTCCCAAAAGAGGAGGAAAAAATCCACCATCAAAACCACCATCTATGTAAACTGGATTTCTGAAAACATTTTTTGGTTCAATTGCTTTATGCACTTTGGTAACGAATGTGAAATAACATACAAATAAATAAATAGCATTTCAAAAAACTTTTTTCTGTGCTTCTTCCCTTCTCCACTTGTAATTACAATCTATTGAATTACAATTTTTTAAGAATGTATTGTACAAAAAACGTCAAATGTCAATTTCTAATGATCTTATTGATCTTTCAAATCCCTTGAAACTCCTTGAAATGACACAAAATCAACTAAAATTCCCTAAAATTCCTCAAAATTACTTGTAATTCTTTAAAATCCTTTAAACCTTCTGTAAATGCCTTAGAAGCTTTTAACTTTCTTAAAATAAGAAGTATAACCTTTGATGTAATTAAATTTAATAGAACTTAAACGAACATCGAAAAAAATATGATCCCACAATTCTGATCGGTAGTGTACTTAAATCTGTTCAAGTCACTGAGGTCTGATCATATTTATATTCAAAATTCAACTTTGAAATCGCGATTTCAATCAGTGTCTCACTGATCGAATAGTTTGCAGTGTATCAACCACACTACTAATTATTGAACATTATCCACAATTGGATCTCTAGCTATGGACATGATTTTGAATTAAACTGGATATCAAGTAACAAACATGTGAGAGAACGATTGTTTAAAATTTGCGTAGGCTTCAGGTACCATTAGACACAGATCACATCAGATCGTTGGAATTAGGTTACACGCTTATCGGCTTCCCCCCCCTCCTGTGTTCGTAGACTACATACATCCTCACTGATGGGATAGGAAGGCAGAAAGGACTGGCTCTGGGGAGTCGATGCCATCGAGCGGGTCGATCTATGGAAGCTGGATGCTCGCAAATCAACCACCCTGGTGTAAGTAAACGTACACATGTGTACAAACACCAATGTGTAAGAATTTCAATGTGCGCGTTTCCTACAGTCCAGTCAGACTCAATCGCCCTCTACACAGACCCACTCCCTATACGGACATAAATACTAGTCTGGCTGTACCGATAAGACTTGCAAGACGTGAAAATTCATTTCCAAGTATTCAATAGTTTCCATTTAATTGATTTCATTTTTAACGAATGAAATGATATCACTTTTCATTCAGCTCCGTATGTATTTAAAATGCATCCCCAGGAATCATAAGCAAATAATCCATTCAGTGCTCTCAATTTAATTGCAAGAAAGCGTGTACACTGCGATCAATATATAATTAATAAATATTTAGAAGATAAGTTTTCTCTCTGTATTTTTTAAGTAAATTCTTTGCTTTGTATTAAAGAACAAGATCAGTTGCATTTTAATATTTTCAACTAGTTACGTAAACCAGAGTAATGTTTATTCTAATTCATTCATTTAAAACTCTATTTACACGTCATTTGCAGGTAGACAGAGTGATTCGTTTTTTTCCACGACAGTTCACTCGACTTGTTCCGACAAATACTGTTTATTTCTATTTACATGATCTCAACTTGATTTTACCCATCGCTAACGATCTCACTCTATGCTTTTGATATACGTCGAATTTTTCAAATACCGCAAGCTAACCAACGACTATTTAGCAACCTTGTTTTACCAAAAAAAAAAAATATATATTGAGACAAATTAAGTCACTAATTGGAGGCATAAAGTAGGAAAATATCAATGTTCGATACACGTGGCGTGACATGTTATCAAAGCGTGAGAGAAAGAAAGAAAGAATGAAGAGAGCGAAAGCACGTAAGGGAGAAAGAAAGCTCTCTGGGAAAACAAATGCGAGCAACGCGACTAAAAAAGCGACACGGAGCAGCGAAAGCTGCGCAAAAAAAACCGCAACGCCAAAACCCGGACGCGCTGGAAAAAGGGGATAAAGGGGGAAAAATGTGGTTCGCTTGGGTTCGCTAGGGCGAGGTGGAGGGGAAAATGAAATCGACAGGGTGTCCACTTATCGGTGTATTCCAGTGTTCGATACAGGGAAATGAATCTGTGTATCTCCCACACAAATGCACGATATTGCATGTTTGAGAACCGTGTGAGTGTGTGTTGGTGCCTGTGTATGTCGACATAACTAAACAAGCAACAAGTGACCTTAAAATCTGCGAATAAAAATACCAGCCACTGATCGAGTATCACACGCAGCAGATGGGGGTGGAACACACTTCGCCGTGCCAAGAAGAACTGTTACTACTGACCTGCGAAAATGTCCTTTACTACTTGCACGAAAAGTTATCAGGATTTCTCAGTTTCTTGGGGATATTTTCATTATTAAATTCTCATTTTTATAATTAATTTGTCTGTAATTATTATAATTTCTATTCATGTCAATGAAATCGTCTCCGACAAAAGAGAGAAATCGTAACAATGAATATCACATAAAATAAAGAGTAATCAGACGCTATCCAAAACAGTTTTTTAAAAAATGTTACACCTCTCGAAGCATAAATTTAATAACATTTCACGAATCGTTTACACAGCATTAAAACAGATTCAACAATGTTATTGACTTTATACGATCATTTTATTTATCAGGGTCACACATTTCTCCCCTCATAAAAAAAATAATCACGGTCAGCGAAAGTACATTTTTACAGCACACAACTACAATCACGAGGATAAAATATATCACATTTATAAGTCCACCTGGAAATATTCGTTTGTCGTTAATTTTTCAGCTTCCATTCTGAGAGTATTATTTCGCAGTGCCTCTAAATTATTATCATTTCCAAATAGGTCTCGACTGTGGTTTAATAACTGCCTAAACATAGACCCAAAATACCGGCGAGGTTCTGTCTGGATGCGAATTTTGAAATAGAAATTCGAAGAATGCATCGCACCGCAAAGCACCGGAAACGTGAGGCTTTTCTGCGGGTTGGCAGGTTAAAAAGCAACAAGTGACCTTAAAAAGTGCGGGGGATAAAAATACCAACGGCTGATCGAGAGCTTTGCGCGCTGCTACCGAGCGAGGGTAGGATGGGGTGATAAGCGGCCTTCGGGGTTGGAATTAACGGGGGGAAGGGACACTACCGGGTCGAGGGGGATGTGGGGGCCCTCGAAGCTTGCAAGTCATACGGCTCTATTGACCAATCTAATGTTTCAAGAAATCCTAATTAATCTCACCCTCAAGAAAAAAGTACTCACAAATTATAATTTTAAGAAAACAATTAACTAAATTAAGGAATAAAGAATAAGGAACTGAAAGATGAAAAAATACAAGGTCAGGAACTGCAAGATAAGAACCTGCAAGATTTTAAATATTCCAGAGTCCGATTAACGATTTGTGAAATGAAAGGAGCGTCTTTGGTCAGGGGGTGAGAAGAGCTGAAAGCATTTGCCGGGCAAGGGGTAGTATCGTAGGGGAGCGTAGGATAAGAAGGGGTTGGGTGAATCTCTCTTAGTTAGTACCGATATCGACCACCTAAGCAAGAGCTCGCCACCGTCCAGCAACCCTTTCACTTACACACGTCTGGCGAAACCCTTAGTACACACGAACGCACCCCCACAAACGTCCGGCGATTTTTCTTTGGGACACCAACACAACCCCGTGACCCCTCACCACTACAAATCCACTATCGTCCGTCGCACTCGGCCAACACTCACGCGCACACCCCAATTCATCCTTTTCTCATCCACCGAAAGGGTCGGCAACCTTCTCTCTTCACTTTTCGCGCATGACCGCAACCCTCTCTCCCTTCCCTTCTCTCGGCAGAGAAAAGACGATTAGAGTCTTATTTTTTCGCGCGCTCCAACTTTCCTTTCTTTTAAATAAGACTTGGGAAAATGCCGTTTTCTCGATAAAAAAAGAATTACAGAAAAGAAAAATTATGCAGGGTCAGTTTTTATGGTTGATAGCCAAGCGTAGATTAAGATTTGGGGTAAGACAGGGAAATTAAAAGAAAGGGGTAGTTTTTGAAAATGTTCTTTCTTTGATCAATCATTTTCTTATCTACTCTAACATTCTTCCCCTTCCACGAGTCAACTATATACGATTTTTCAAAAATTTTAACATTTTTTCCTGAGATCGTTTGTCTGAGATCCCCCACTCCGGAGAGCTCCTTCTCCTGAGCTTTCCTCGATCTCACGGACACGCTTACGCTGCCCACCACCCGGAGATCCTTGATGACGTCCTTGTTTAGAGAACCACACTCGCTTCTCACGTATACGAATTTGCATGTATGGGAGAAACTTGAACGTGCATGAATGTGCGAAAGTCTCACCCTCTCATCCCTCTCTCTCTCTTGAGAAGCGGTCAGCTCTATTTTCCTCTCTCTCTTTCGCCTCCTTCGTCGCAAGCTCAGTCCAGCTTCTCTCGGTCTAACGAGAGCGAACGATCTCACCCGAGAGCGCTTCCTGCATCCTTTTCCTTTGCGCTCTTCGGTCGCATTATTTCTCTCTCTCGTATTCCTCGTTCTTCCCCCTCCAACGGACAACTCCGTCGCAAGCTCCTCGGCTCTCGCGGTCCTTTTTCCTCTCCCGATGAAGTCTATGAGTTGGTCCAGCTTTCGCGCAAGCTCTGTCTCTTTCACTCTTTCTGCGTCCGTCTCTGCCACCTTGTGAGCTTGCGACGGCTGGCTACAGAGGCGCCACTGTACGGGCAAAAGGAGCCACTCGCTGGCGGCTGGCGCGTGGTCTGGCTTACAGCATCCGCGATCTTCTCCGCCTACGCGACCGGCCGCCTCCGCCAGTTGCGCCCGCAAGCCCGCAAGTTCGCGCGACACACCGCGGCGCACGAGTTAGGGTTTTAAGCCGGAGAAGGTGAACCGGCCAACACAATACCGAAAAATAAACTAAATTACGGGCATAAAAAATAGTGCACGTCGCTCAGCCGGCTCCGTACGGTCGAGTTTCGATGATCGGCCTGGGAGCGTCGACAGAGTGAGAAAAATAAAGAGGGAGAGAGGTGAGTCAGGCAAAAAGTCTAGGGAAAAGTCAACGCTCTCCTTTCTTTTATAATTATTTCCTTAGTGTACATTTTCCACCCTCTTTTTTGTCTTTGTTTCTTTTTCTCTTTTTTTCTGTCTCCTTTTTTTTGAGATGTGTCTTATTGTGTAGTCGAGTCAGCTTTTCAGTTCGCATAATTTTGTGGTAGGAATTAACGTGAATGGAGAATTAATAAATTAACGAGATCAATGAGTCGGTTCTGTCAATGAAGTGACAGAAAGTCAATGGATGGGGATTAAAAGTGGAAAATGAAAATGTGCAGTCCGAGTTTGATTAGCTTAGTTTCGTTTATTAATTTTCCATGTAAGTAATTTGGAAAGGTCAATTTGGGTCGACAGTGTCCGGATTTGGTGAAAAAGAGTTTCGACGAGTGCTTTCATTTTAGGAGAGCTGGAGAAGTGAAGAGGATACACATGGAGAATAGTGACTTGTGCCGAAAGTTGACTTTCGTGGAAGTATAGTGTGTATCACGCGAGTGCTAAAATATTTCTGAAAAATGCTACTCATAGCAATAAAAGATAATAATCTTGTTTTGATTTTTTTCAATTTAAATAAAATTAATGCATAATTAGAGTATAATTAATTCTGAATTAAATGATAATTAACCCACTTTTATATGCTCTGTAAAGAGCCTAAAAATAATGCTTAAAATTGTAATTGCTTGTTAATGTGAATCACTCATAAAAAAAACTTTAACTTTGAAAAATTGAAATGGTTTAATTTATTGAAATCACTTTCTTGTTAGATTGGGAACATAAATTTAATATACCTTTCTGTGCGTATTGCCTTCAGTGGTACACATATTCGAATGCCTTTAACGTTAATTCCACTAACGAAGGATACTCAATCGTGATTAGAAATTAATGATATTTGAACCGCCGCGATTCAATACTGAATATCAAATTAGAGTTTCTGTGCATCAGTTTCTACATTATTAACAATTTTCGAATTTTAATAATGAATTATCTCACTTTGAACTAATTTAACCAATACATAAAGAATTGTGTTGTATCTATATTTTTTATTTTGTGGTGTTAAACTTAGTAAAGAAACTTCTAATTAATAAATCCATCGATTTTTAAAATTAACTACCTTTTACAGGACGTTAAAAGTACTAAGTTGTCAGGTGTATAAAATATTGAAGAGGTTAATAGTTCAACTTTAATCATCGGATAACTGAAATTACTAAATGCAAAAATAATCAAAATTAACACGCGAAAGTAATAAATAAGATTAAAATAAGTTTTAAACTAGTGCCAATTTGTAAAATGGTTCATCGTTAAACATAATTGTAATGCAAAATTATTTGAGCAATATTAAATTTAATTAGACAATGTGTATAAAGAAGATATTAACATATCGAAATCGTGAAATTAAATCTTCCTTGGTACAACTCATCTTAAGGCGATTCACTTTAAAGTAGTTCAATTCCGTTCTCGTCAGACAGGAAAGTGTTCGGATCCCGACGGCAGAGGCTCGACCAGACAAACTTGAAAACTGGAGTTCAAATCTTCATCGAGATGAAAGTAATTTCAAGAAAAAAACATTGAAACGGAAAAGGAAGCACAAAATTTAAAAGAAGAAAGATTCTCCCTACTTCCGGCAGACAAGATTCTTAAGATGTCCAAAGAATTACTTAATTGCCCTTGAGGATAAAAACATAATTAAACCTCCAGTTTCGAGATCTGCACATTTCCTGTGATTCACTTCTAGTTATCAGTGACTAGTGTTTTCTTAATAACCGGAAGTAAACTTCGAAAGCACTCCAGCCAATCGATCATCAATAATCATCGCGAACAATGAAAAACACCGGTAAAATAAATTATAAAAAAATTAATAAAATTCATAAAATACATGAAATTCATAAAATTCATAAAAATAATTCGGTTAATGATTACTAAGTAGAATCTTAATACTCCGAATTTAAGTGATTTAAGTTTTCTTAATCACGAAATTGAATTAATGAATAACAAAATAAACACTTTTTAAAGTGAAACTTTCGCGAGACGAGCATTTTGTGAGGAGCTACGACGACTCTTAGTACCGAACTAAAAGAGCGGATTTTTGTCGATGCGAGAGGGTAAAATCTGGTCAAACCGGTCGCGCAGAGACGGGAAATTACTGGACAATGTCGACTTGCCGAAGCACGGTGCGAATAATTTGAAACGGTCGTCGTTGCTGGAAAGCCGCACAGTCGACAGTGTTCAATCGATGGTCACGTATAAATACCTAATAATCAAACGAATCGTGTCATAAACAATCGTTTTGGCGGGGATACGCTGGTCGCAAAAGTATAAATGAGTGTCAATTGGTGGTGGGGAGTGACCAGTGGGAGGGGATGAATATGGTTCGAAAAGCGCAGAGAAAATAAATGAATGCAAATTAGTTTTGATACTTCACCCTCTAGTCATCGACCTACTTTTATTTGTTTTTATTCTATACTAATTATTAGGCATTTCACACTAGTTTTAAACTTTTCGACTGTGAAGCTTCAGCATTTGATTATATATTATCAGTACAGAGTATATAGATTCCTAGTCCTCAAAGTTATTTCCAGTTATTCAGCTTTAGGAAAGCAAATTGGAAATAAAAATTGAATTTCATTGGTTCTCAGACAAGAATATTATGAAAGTAATAAGCTACAATATTTTAATTTACATTCAGTGGTTGATATATATTCGAGATAACTTTAAAATGAAAATGAGATTAAAAAAGTGAAACTGAGAAACAGTGTTTAGACAAGAAAAATATCCCGGCAGGAATTCGTAAATGACCCAATTACTTGACACTTTTAATATATAATAATTGCGTACTTCCTCGCCTCGCTATGGTGTTGAGCTTTCTTGCATGGGTGCTTGCTTTGTATCCGCTTGATATAATATGTACTGTTTTTATCAGAAATTGTCATTTATATAAAGCACTGGATGAAATGTCTGACACGAAATTTTCACCCAGAATGAATATAGAGTAGGAATAGAAATTGCATACAAAAAATATCTTTTTTATTTGATTTCTAATAATAACTAATAATATCTAATAATCTTGATGAATATCGAAGGAACTAATTAATGTGGAAAATCTGATTAGCAAAAAATATACATTATTGAATCAATTATACTGACTTAATAAGATTTTACATATTGGCTGAAAATTAATTCTGTCAGTAACTTTTCTTCACATATAATTTATCGCATTTGCGAGAAATGAAAATAAAACAGAAAAGAAATGTAATTTTAAGAGTAAAGTTAATTTGACGAAATTGTGAGTTGAAAATGAAAGAAAATAAAGTTAAGTGTTGTAAAGAGGAAAAATTTTCATTTCTCTCATATTTTTCCTATTTGGCACCCTTGAGAAAAAAAATTAGGTGAAAAATGAGAAGCAGGTCTTACAAAAAAAAAAATGATATAATCACTTCCCTGTTTCGCTCCGAGTAAGAAAATCAAAAAATCCAATCCAGAAAATCCCACCCCAAAAACCGGAACCTTGTCTACGAACCACGCGCGCAAAAAATGCCGCGAAACGTCTTGATCGGGTATTTTGGAGGTCAACGGAGTATGGCAATGACATGTGGAGGGAAGTGAATCCGTCAGAAATCGAACAGAGAAAAATGGCAAAATAAACACGAGGTTTGGGTTATTCGCATGGAGATAGAAAAACGTGTTTGGGTGGGGGTTGATAACACTGTCTAACGGGCCAACGCGCTCTGTATCGGCAACAAGAGAGAAAGAGTAAAATCGCTGTAGTAGGGAGAGAGTGAGAGAGAGAAAGAGAGAAGGAGAAAAAAATGAGTGGAGGGCGGGGGAGCCAAGTGAACAAAAATTGAAGGTTGCCTCGAAAGAATCGAAAGTACAAGGACGAGTCGGACGCAAGGGGTAGTTGCTGTAACGCGAGGGGTGGAAGAGGGATGCAAGGTCCGAGTCGAGAGAAGGGGACGAAGAGTGGGTTAACTGTAAAATCTGATTGTCCGTGTTTTTATCTTAAGACGACTCAGAGTCGAAGGGGTTGTCGGAGGAGTCGCTGGAGGGGTGCGCAAAAGAGACGGCCGGCGGGGAACGAAAGCTCGGGAGGTGGAAAGCTCGGAGGGTGGCTGCGGGGGTAGGGATGGCTCCTCCGGAGGCTGGAGGGGATAAGACTACCCTCGGAGGCAGAGTGCGTTTGCGCCGCCGCCGTGGAGGTGGCATCGCGGCTCTAAGGGTTGCTTCGCCCTGGTCGGGGGTGGCACGGGGGTGGGGACGTCCCTGACTGCAGGGTTAGGGTGGTCTTTAGGTCTGTCAGTAGCAAAGCGGCGGCCTCATCATACGGAGCTGCTGGTCTGACCAGCCAGGCCGAAATCACTTAAGACGCGTACCACACCTTGTAATATAACACCACCGCTACACGCTCCCGCCACTTACACACACCCCCCCACACAAACACACACACACGGACACCCAACCACACCAAGGAACGGACCACCCCACATAGCATACACTTACCCATGCACCTCAAGGACCTATACCTACGCGCGAGTCAAAAGTCCGATTATACGCTGACCGACCGTCGAAAGAAAGACACTACGGACCTAAGCATCAACGCAAGGAGCGTGGACTATCTTAGAGTGAAAGAGTGAACAAAACCTACGACTTTTGTCTTGCGTTTTTTTGCCTTTCGTGATATAGGGAGATAAGAGGTTTCTTTTTTTTCTACTTTTCACGAGATCTCAGATTTGTGTTTCATCCAAGCCTTATCGAGTCCGAGACTGAGAACGCGAGTGTTGAGTAGAGGAATTTAGTGAGGCCTGCGAGTGTTACAGTGGGATTTAGATCATACCACGTGGATAGAGAAGCATTTATCAGAATGATACATCTCTCGCACTTTTTATCATTGTTGCTTCATTGAAGAATAGTTAATGTGATTCGCTTTGCAATTATGGACTAAAGACTTACAAGTACCCTCATAACAAGTGCCGACAAAAACTATTCTGTGTTACGCGCCTTACCCCTAAATTCAGTGTGCACGTGCTCTTACGGATATGCGTTCACACCTAGCACAAGGTAATCAGTGCTTTCGACTCAACCAAACCCGAAATCGTAAATTCACTACACTTCAGAAAGCACACACACTTTTCTTCGGTTTTGTACAATTTTACGCTTCGCTTGATAATTTGTATAATTTCTTGATTTTGTGTTTTTTGTACACTTTATTTGATTTTTATAATTTATGTAATTTGTACATGTATATGTTTTTTGCCAGACCTTCTGAAATATAATTTGCTTTATGTCTTGCCATTATTTTATTTTTACCCTTTATCCAATGCAAACATTTGCTGTTTCAGGGATCTACGTAAAATAATCTTTAATACGTGATTACTGAGTAAATGCAGTTAATAACCGGAGTAATTAACAGAGTGATATTAAGTGACAAAAAAATCTTAACTGCGCCATTTTCCGTCGGACTGTGGGAGATAAAAAAAACTGCGATTTGCCACTTCATTAATAGAATCTTCCTGTCTCGAAATTGTTCCATTGTCTGGGGTTAAAATAATTTTCCAATAACTTCTCGACAACTCATGTGAGCTGTTCATTAATTTAAAGCCCAATCGTCCAATTCCTTCTGTAATCGCGATTTAATTTTTTGAAACGCTCACGACGAGTTTCTTCCCTCTTGTCTGATTATCTCCATTCTCTGACAATTCACCTGTCCTGATTAATTTTATTACCGCAAATTTTCCATCTCCGAGTGATGAGATAATTAAAAGAGTTTACGCGGCGACTGTGCTTTAAGTAGTAACAGCCGCAAGAGTCAGACGGGCCATTATTAACGCGAGATCGGGATTTTCTTTTTGAATGCAGAGAAACGAAATTAAAATAAAGAGTAGTTAATTATCAAAAAGTAGTGAATTATCAAAAGCTAGTTAATTATCAAAAATAGCAAATGATGGTAATATTTATTAATACTTAAACTAAAAATAGAGTTTAGGAAGAATCTCGGTTTAAGTGAACGGGTCTTTGACCCTTAATCAAATAGCGACAATGCAGGGCAGCTGTCACTGTCTCTAACATCGTCTCAGTCACTGTCGTCCCCTTATCACCATCTGCTTCATAAAATGAGTGTGGTCAACGCTCGTACGCATTATTACGCATCTATGCCTCAACGCTTGGACGCATTTATATATTTACGAAGGTATAATCTATAGCAGCTTGAAATCACTCAGGATTATCAGTTCGCGACTCCTCTCAATATTTGTCCCCAACAGAAGGGGACAAAAGCGACTTTTATCGGATCAGAGCTTCGCCGCGAGAATAGACGCCCCTTTCCGAACTCAAGTCCATCCACGATAGAGCGACCGCTGAAACTGATAAGACGCCCAACCGCGGTTTACTTGTTTATATTTCCATCTGTAGTTCATCGTACTCTCCACTTGCTCGAAAGAGTTGCAATTTTTCTCATTCGGCAATTCATAAACTTTTTCAATTTAAAAAAAAATCATATGCACGATGTTTGATTTTTTAGGATTTCAATTTCCTTCAGTTTCATTTAAATTCCTTGAATTTTCTTGCTGATGGAGTAAAAGGGGAAAAAGCAATTGAATATAAAATCGTGCAAGCAACGACTTCCTTTTGGTCATTGGATTGAGCTCGAAGGCGGAAGGCGACGGAGGGAACCGGCTTAGAGAGGGCCTTGAGTGGTTGATCGGCCGGAATTAAACTCAGCGTCTCTATTACGAGTGATCTTAACTCTGGCGTTCCCCTTTCCTACGTATTCACTGCAAATTCCCCCAACCCGCCTTTCGCTCTCTTCGGTTCTTAATTAATTTTCCTAAACCAATTAGTCGCGAGGATAAGACTGGATCTCCCTTAGAATTAGAAAACTTGACGTTCCCGAGAGCTTAAGACACACTGACAGAAGAGAGAAGAGTCATGTAAAATCTTAGTTTCCACAATAACTTTACTCTCTCGCGATTACACCCTGGATTTCAAATTTGAATTCATAATTTACTTTGTAATTTGTTGCGATTTTGCCTTTCCAGGCGTAAGTTACAAATATAAGTTGGATAAGTTTTAGACGCGGAAAATTTTAAGATAATGTTCGAGCGGAGGCCAAGAAACTTTCATTATTATTATTATTACTATTATTATTAC
>CAJFCP010000050.1:256883-274031 GCA_904066005.1 Synergus itoensis | reverse complement strand
ATTTGTGTGTATTTATTTGTGTGTATTTATTTGTGTGTATTTATTTGTGTGTATTTATTTGTGTTTATTGATTCAGTTTATGAATGACTCGGTTGAACAAGTCGAGTCGCAATAAAAGGAATTCAGAGAGAAGAATTAAGCACTTGGTTTACAATAGAGCCAAGAATATAGAGGGCGTCGATTAAGGATTCGATTGCACGCTAGATCGCCTGGGTAGTTTAATTGTTTTCGAAATAGTTGGCCTCATGGAGGAGTCCGGATTGGAAAATTAACCCCCAGTCGCCTAACCATGTACCAGCTGTGGTCAGAGGAGATCGAGCAAGAAATAAATTACCAGACCGGCGGATACAGCTCAAGAATGTCCACCCTTCTTGCTAAGCCACCCTTCCAGGCCACTCAGAAACTATTTCGAAGTAAACCGACCGAGTCTCGATAGAAATGTATCGGTACGCTTCCTTCATTTCCGTATTCCTTGATGATTCTCTTCTAAAGTAAGTACTGAAAGACTACTCTAAAAACTTTTTAAAAACCGAAACACTTTTTGATCGGATTTTCCGTTCGAAAACCTCTCGAAAAAGTGATTTGGTGTTTTAATGAGAGGAAATGAACAGCATCCCTTTTTTGAAACTCGGGAAAATTTCAAAAACTCGTATACTTCGCGAAACAGATCCTTGATGAAAGGAACTAAGCGGCTAGAATGTACACATGATGTCTGAAGGAGAGTCTATAAAAGGTGGGCAAGGGTTGATGTTTCAAGAAGACTTTAGAGAACGAAATCTACACGAGTGAGAAACTCACTTTGAAAATGGTATCGACTTGACTTTTCAAGCCCATGCCTTGTTTGCATGTGTAGGTTCGCGTCCAAGTATTCTGTACCTACATGTTGTTCGTTCTTGCTTGCGATTATGCACTACTCTCGTTGGAATTTGAAAAATTTTCAAGTACTGGATTCTCCCAGTAGTTTTTTCTCTTCTCTCCCTTTTCTCCCTCGTTTCAACTTCGATTCCAAACCAATTTCAGAGATAAACTGTACATTTCTCCAAATAAGAATGATCTTATCCACCTTGCAACAGTTAGAAATCTACTGATGGTTTTATATGTTTTATAATATATTGTATTATAATTTGATATTATAGAGAGCAATATTATAGGCGTATAAAAGGATACAAAATTACATATGTAATTCAAAGTTGCAATTCAACAATTTTAGACTCCTGAAGTAAATATTTTTTCAGTTTTTTAAAACAAGAACATTTTTTAGATCAATTCTAAGGAATTTCAAGGGCTTTGGTGAGATTTATTTAGTTTTTCAGGAATTTTAAGGCATTTAACGAGATTTTGGGGTATTTTAAGCAATTATAATTTATTTTATGGTTTGTCGTGGAATTTATTCGGATACTATATGGAATTTAAAAGACTTTTAATGGTTTTAACGAGATTTCATGGATTTTATGGAATGTTAAGGGATTTTACGCAGAGAATTTCCAAAAATACTAAGGAATTTTACCATATTTCATTTTCTATTATGCATATTCTTTATTCTGGCAAAGTTCACGTTGTGGTCAGAGGTCGTGAATAAAGAATTAATTTTCTAGGATGTACTCACTTCCACTGACGAATGTAAGCGCAAATATACGATGAGAGGCAGAGAAAGGTGGGGTGCGATTGTATCCCGTAAACGAATAAAAGTGCAAATTTGACGAACCCGCACGGTTCAACTAGTTGGCAGGAATGCGCGCATATACCATGCATGTATATTGTACATACGTATCTATGCGTATGCAATGCACGCGTGTCCGAGCGTGTGCATAAAGTATGAACCAAGAGCATTCCTCCGCACAGAGCCGCGAATAAAAATAATTAACGCAGAATACGGACGTCGGGGGCCGATTGGTTTACATTTTCTGCCAGAGAAAGGGAACTGGAATTTTTTAAACTGCGCTTCCTACGTGTAGGACATGTATATAACGTATATATACTCTCCACATTTTTATTCATTCAAAATCAACGTGATATTTTATTAAAGTGAGTGTTGCTTCCATAAGATGAAGCTATTTTAGTAAATTCTAATCTCAAATGTTCTGCGCAAGAGTAATTATTTTTCCTTGCTACTATAATGCAGTCCATTTACTATTCAAGACTTTTAAAGCCCAATTCAATTGATTTGGCTAAAGAAGCTTTGAAATTTCGCCAGAATCAACGAATCCAGGTGTACGAGCATTTAGAGGTAGCAAAAAGCAGATGGCAGGCGCCCCTGGCTTTGCTCAGAGTGGCGAAACACCCCAAAAGTGGCGCGGGCCACCCCGAAAAGAAAAACTTTCCTGAAGTGGGGTGAAGGGTGTCAAAGTATTAGAAACACGATGCATATTCACGGAATTCGAATATATACTGAAATATCTAATTTTAGTGTCCCGGATGCTCTTATGGGGACTACCGTGATCGATCGCTCATTTCCGTGCGGAAATGGCACCTATTCGTTCTGCCATTTGGCGTATTGGTTGCGACCAATTGTTTCCAAAGGAGAATTAAATATCTGCTTACTCTACTATAAAGTTTGACGTTTATCCAACTCGAACGAAAGTTATTACCAGATAAGGAAAAAAGGGGAGATATATAACTTTTAATTTTCTTTATTCATATCTGTTTAATTTTTTGGACCTTTTCATCTACTACAATTACACTTATATAATCTCAGAACACAGAATAATCTCAGAAGCTTAACAAGCTCCCAAGAATAAATTTCCTCTCGCGTAAGGTAATTTAAAACTCAGTAATAAAAAAGTGGAGTAGTCTTATCTTTGAGCTATTTACATAAGTAAAAAGTCCCCTGCTCTTGAAGCTTTCACATACAACATAATCTTGAAATAAAAGCGATCTCTTTCCTCTTTCCTTTTTGCGTAATGAAAGGCAAAAGCAGTTTAACGCCTTGAACATATCTCCTGAGAGGAGCGAGCACGTGGAGTGAAAAACCGGATTTTTGAGAAGCAGAGCAAAGAAAGGGAGTGAGCCTTCAGGGACTGAAGAAGGTGGGGGAGGGTGACAATATGACAGAGGGCGAACGAAAAGAAAATTGTGGAGAAGCGCCTCGGAACGTGGGTGCTTAGTGTTCGGGCCACGCGAAAAGCCGAGAAAAGCGCAAGGGAGATTTCCTGGGGCTCTGCAAGTAAGTGGCTATATCATCGTGTATGCCAAGTAAGTCCACAGGTGTCCGTGGACAATGACTGGTGCTTGGTGTACACGCCTAACGACCCACATTCGCATGAGTGTCGTTTCATGCACGCAAACGAGAGACGAGGCATCCTGAGTGTGTGCGGGTCCTTCGAAAGAGGCTACCGACTACCGAGAGAAGTCTCTTAATTTCCGCGCATCGAAACAAAGGGAGGAAAAACGAGCGCTCGAGGAAAGAGCATAAGGGCCGTGTCTTTTCCCTCCCGCTTTTCACCCCTTCATGTCTCACTCTCTTACTCGAATAAAAAGGACAGGAAAACGAGGGAAAACAAGCCACGACAACGACCAAGAGATGCATGGGACCTCTGGTTGTCTGGGGTTGTGCAAGACAAAGTAAAATGTCTTTCTATAGTTTTTACTCCCGAGTACTGTTTCAGAAATCCAAGCTTACGGGAGCTTTTTGCTTTTCTATTCCACCTCATGTGATGCGCTTCACTCTCAAGCGAAAAATAAACGCTATGTAATTAAAGTGGGTACAATAGTATCTTTTTATTGTTTCATCGCAGAGGATTTACTCTTGAGAGTTTGTGTATAGAGCACACCATGTGCAGAAGTTGAAATATTGCTGTCTTAGATTAATTACGTACTTATAATTTTATAAAGGGGTATTTCAGATAATTAATATTAATAATAATTAATTAGTAATTACAATTACTGAAAACTTCGTTTAATCCCTCTAAATCCAAATACAATCGTGAAATTCCTTTCGTATTGAGATTTGAAATTAAAATTTGAAATTTGATGAAGATTACTATGCCTTGAAATTGAAAAAAATGTTTATTTGAAAGACCTAAAATTCTTGAATTTCAACTTGGCATTATAAATTCTTGTATCTTTTTTTTTGTACTTGAATATATAATTAATTGACCGTGCAATGTTTTCCGCAAGCCGTACCGCGCGTATAATATTTCTAGTAATGAATAATACGCAATTTGCTATAAGTATCAAATATCTTTATTATTGTTTTCCCTATTGTCTGCAAACGATAGGCCCCCCTTTAGATCGAGATACAGCGGTTATAAATTTCCTTTAAACACACCCTCCAAATATTCCTTCTTATCTCAAATTTTCGAGCAACATAAGATTGGTCCACAGAGACTGTGGAGGGTGTATGCTTTACTTTTTTTTTATTCTTCTCGTTCGTGTTCGAGAATCAAGTCCATTATCTCTCTAGTATTGTCTCGGGTGTCCCAATTTCGACATCTGCTTGAAAACAGACAGATAGCAGCTGGTGAAGACTGAAGATGATCTCGAGTTACTCCCACGCGACCTTTGCATTGCCCCATCGGGAAAGAATCGTCTCTTGGCCGATTATCCGGAAAGATTGTAAAGATCATCGGCTTAAAATTGGCTGGTTGGCATTCATTGCTCTTTTCTGATGTCGCGAAACCATGATGTTTTGGGTAAACAGCAAACCGCGTTCCTTTCTGTCATTCTAGTCGTCTTTTTGTCAAGAGGCACTCGAGAGTACATTCATAGGTCTCGGTTACGTTCTGCATATTTTGAATTTGGAAGAAGATGGCCCTTTTGTTGGCCCATTGACCAAATCTAGCAATTTAATTCTAAAGCCTGAGGATCCTTCTCGAGATCCGCCAGCATCACCGGAAGGATGCTTCCGGATCCTTTCAGAATGTTGACGAACAAGAGCGGGCGACGTCGGTTAAATATTTATTCCCCAGGGGCGGCCCCCATGACAATAGCCCATCACCAGAAAAACCCGTGTCAACTTGGCAAAGCCCTCTCACGATAAAAAGTCACGCGCTCGAAATTGGTCTTTTTGGGACACAATGACGGAAAAAGGCTCACGCACTCTTAATTCGTCGAAATGAGCCTCGAGATTCGTTTTATGCGATTATAAGACCGGAAGTGCTCTCATAATGTCACAAAGTGAATGAGAGGAGACGGTTTTTTTCTTCACCTGGAAGACCAGAAACAGCTGTAAACGATCTGGATGAAATGATATACATGCGTATTCACTTATTTAAATTCTCATAAGATTCTTTAAGTATAACTTAAGACCTACTAAAGTCAACCAGGTCGGTCCTCATCAGCAGGAGAAATTATGTATGCCATCTCTTGCATCTGATTCTTATTTAAAAGAGGGGAATCTAATTTTTTATTTTGAAGTTTGAAAGGAGTTAAAAAATGTGACAAGTCTATTCGAATTCAAAGTCAACATAATTGATATAAAAGTCAAATAAGTTCTCCCTGATGTTCACTTTTTTCCACTACATTTTTTTTAATTGTCAATAAATTTCCTCTTGAAGTTAGCTGTGAGAGTGAAAGTGACAGTGAAAGTGATAATGAAAAGAGTACAAAAATGAAAAATGAAGCATGAATCAGTCCTCTATTTTCCCTCTTTTCCTTTAACGAGCTAGAAAGGGCGTGAAGTGATGAAGTACAGCGATCGAAGAGTACGTTATATGTATGGTTACATAATTACATCGTTAAACGATTCCAGGCAAAGCTGATATTTCCATTAAGGGACACAAGCTTACCTAACATGTTTAGGCTGCACTGATGGACTAGTAAATTTTCCTCGAAGCAGCAGATATAATATTTCAAGTGGTGGGTTGTGTCACCACTCTAACGATTTTCCATATCCATAAAGTGGAGAGGCGATAAAGAGAGAGATAAAGAGAGAGAGTGAGAGACAGAGAAAGGATAAGAGAGTAGAATAAGAACTTCTCTAGACGCACTTGATCGATAATAGGGTGCTTCCAATTTCCTAACGTCAATTTTCCTGGAGAATTTCTCACCCTCGTCTCTTCTCACCTCGTTCTCACCCTCTGGAAAAACAAAGGTGTCACTTCTTTAAAGAGCCCTCCTATTCAAAAAATAGTCGAAGAGTCATTTTCGCGTCTTCGCTGGTTTGGGTAATCTTGAAGCCCTACAGTGCTTTCCACCCTCTCGAAGAATTGGCAAAGAAAGCCCCACACCACCAACCCCTAAGAAAGCACTTTACGTCGTATAGACTCTTCTTTCTCCTTTCTCTTAAGGGTGGCTTCAACAGGTTACAAGAAGCCAGAAGTGGAAAGTTCACCCTCAAGTTTTGATCTTTAGTCCCCCACCCCCCAAAGGATCTATGGTTGCTCAGAGCTCATCCCTTAGCTGTTGACGCAACAGCCGCAGGCTTTTCTCGACCCTTGCAAGATTTCCCCCAAGATTTTCCAGACCGTCTCCCACGGAAAAGGAAGAACCTGTTGATGCTAAGATATGGCTGGGGATGGGAAAAGCTTTCTTATGTAAGACTTTCTTTTAGATTTCATCCCTTGGAGAATATAAGTTCTCTACTTGTTGCTCTTGAAATTTCTTCGGGCCAAGATCCGAAGAAATGGATTCATTTCATTGTTTCGAATGGCTCATCAAAGCGAACAATATTTGATGCTTTTCAGCTTATTTGCATGTATTGGAAATGGAAACGCGGCAACTTGAAAACAGTGCGATTCAAAGAAAAGCAAATTACCAACAATCAAATTCATCCATACGAAACAAACGCGTTTCTAAGTGATTGGAATTCGAAGAGCAATCAAGTAGCACTATCAATTTGTGAAATCGATACGCAAGGTTTGATTCACGAAATCCATTTGTAATTTATATAGAGGTCTACTAAATCACGATCGTAAAACGCGCGTGGTTAGAATCTCGCTCGTAAAACGATGATGTTCCTAGAGACGATGAAAAGCCATGTTTGCTTCGAAAGAGCTTCTGCCAACTCAAGTCCCGCACTTCCTTAATCGTGAAACCTTCCTTCGCTACTTCCGCCTTGAGATGCTCAGAAGCAACAGCTTGGAAAACACTTGTTGAATATTCCCTTAAGATTGTTTGAGCTAAGATGCCACTTGTTGCTTCATTCTTGCGCAGTGAGCTTTAAGAATTTCTTGCTCATCTCCCACAAATATCCTTGATACAAATTCCATCTCTAGAGCGCGGGAAGGATCATCAATCAATTTAATTTTTCTTTTTACTTAGAATTTTTTACTTAGAACTTAGAATTATTTAGTAATTTAAGAAACCTAATAAGTTTCTTCTTTAAGAGTAAGATCTCTAAAGCACTTGTTAAAATAAAAGATAATTTCTTCTCTATCTTTTTTTCACTCGTTCATGCGATTATATCAAAGGGGCGTCTGGTTAGGTCTAGGGCCACGTGTTCGGTATAGAATTAAAACTCCTGATCAAACGCCCACGACCGATATATGGGGCGAAGCAAAGTGTTTATTAAATAATAATGTGTCATCTTCTTCAACTTAGTACCTAGTATTAAATCAACACACTTCGTGACAAAAAATAACATTAATTTCATGCAACTTTCAATCGTTTCCACTCTGATAATTCTGAAACAATTTTTTATGTTCCTTCTTTTTACATGTTTACGTTTAGCATTAAATTAATCTCAACTTAATCAGAGTATAGTAAAACATGTAAAATAGGTGATTCTAGACTAATTTCTCTTTTGGACTAAAATTACAAAAGTAAAATTTTGCTCATTTTTCCGAGTGAAAATTATTCTAAATTACCTCATTTCTTCAAAAATGAACTTATGCCTTTATGGCCGCTTACTTTCGATCTCAATTAAGTCATAATACGTAATATTTTAACCACAATACTGTGTGTATTACCCCCAGCAATAAAACTCGAATGCAAAGACTTTTCTTTTTCATTGAAGCGGATGATTCTCGTCCTCAATATCCAAAGACGAGTACAAAAGGAAAAGCCTTAGGATCAGTAAACAGCAGCGCGATCTCAGCTCCAAGCAGATTAATGAATTTCCACTGAGTTAGCAGGCTGAATATAAAATCTTTTAAAAAAAGTGTATAACGTGTATGTGTATTATGTATATGGACGAAATAGGTAAGTGCGTCGTAAACGCACCCTCGCCCCGGGAATCGTTCAATGATTAGATTCTGGCACGTGGCTATTGTGTCCCACTGACGACACGTCCCTTACGCGTGCTCTGAGCGTTAATCGTGTGCGGACAGTTAAGACGAGCGATCGAAACTCAATCTTCCCTTCTTGCGATCGAATCGAGTTTCAAATCAATCCTTGAACGAATCTTTCTTCCTGATGTATTGGAGTACCCTAAATCGAAGCTAATTGACGCAAAACTAATTCTCGAGACTTGGCCTCCCCACACTGGCGTAGTAAGTTTATTTTCTTAGGGTGAGGGCAGTAAAATCAGTCGTTCACGAAAATATTTCTTCTTTAAAGGTTTTGGATCCAATTCAAACCTTGAAATTCAATTTCCTCATTTTATTCAACAAATATTAGTAAAATGTATCTTTTCGCGCTGTAGGTGGGCTCTTTTTGAATAGAAATCTCTTCTTTTTCATTTTACACAAAAAATATTAAAATTATACATTTTTTTTTGTTTTGTATGCATATCCTATATAAAAAAATGATGTTACCGTATATCTCGAGAATATTGAACACGCTGTTGTCAAAAACCTGATTGGTTTTTTGGAAATTGCGCGAATTGTGTCAATGTGCTGAATTTTAAAGCAATCGAGTGGACACGAATGTCTAAAACGTTTTAAAATGTCCTAATAATATCCAAAGTCAGGCCAAATAACGTTCTAAAATCATACAATGGTTTAAAGACCATTTCAAGGGTTGCTAACAGATTTTTATTGATTTTAGGAATTTCAAAGGAATTTTAAAAGAGCTCAGAATGTTATCAAAAGGGACTTTCTAAGATTTCTATAGATTTCACAAGACTTCAAGACATTTTAACTGATTTTGACGAATTTCAGTATATGTTGAGGGTCTTTAGGAAATTTTAGGAGATTTTAAGAGATTCATCGAGATCTTAAAGAATTTTAAAGAATTTCAGAAGATTTTAAGGGGTTTTATTTAATTTTATGGATTTGCAATGAATTTTAACAGATTTCAATATATTTTATGGAATTTCAAGGGATTTTGATTTAAATCTTTTGAATTTGTTCGAAATGTCTTAAAATCGTTTAAGATTTCTCAAAATCACTTAGAATATCTTGAAATCCTTTAAAATTCTTATAATAATTGCTAGTTCTATTTAAAAAATGAATAGGGTTACAGGGCGAAAAAATATCTAATTATCTTATTTGTTGAGTTAAATGAGGAAATCGAATATTGAAGTCTGGTAATTTTTGGCAAACGCTATTGATAAAGTCAAAGATGGAATAAGTCTATAAGAACCGATTTGAGAAAACAGAGTTACGCCACTGACCATTCCCAGATTTATCTTTGCCCTCAACTTGAGAAATCCGATTTAAAAGGAGAGGTCTGAGGATTCAATCATCCAGTGAACATTTTCATGAAAGTACCGCGAGATTTGATTTCCAACCCCATCGTCCCTGCAAAATGTTGTATGGTGGTCCACTGTGGGGAGGAAACGATCGACTTAGGTTTGCTTTTATTGGGTTACGCAACACTGCGAAAGCAGTCTACTTCTTTGTCTACGACGCCATCTGTCACCCTCGACAAGATCTGTGCGTCGCGGGGGTGTAAGTATCACACATACGAATACTTTGCTTTCCATTAGAAGCAAAACACACACTTTCCTATAACTACATGAGAGAAATAGAGAGAAAGATGAGCACAAAGCAAAGAAGAGGAGTAGATAGTGTAGAAAGGGGAGGGATATCGTGTGAGCACCAGACGTATGCCAATATATGAGATACGATCGAGATAAAAGAGAGATAGGGTGACAAGTATGTATAAGCGGTAAAACGGGCCTCTGGGATGTATTGAGTATTGATTTTCTTTCGTGGGAGTCACCGAAGCTGGCAAGGTTTCCTCGGAAAGTTTATTAATCTCGAAAGTCGGTTCGAGTCCACATTGCCCGTTTGAAAAATATCTGAGATTATTACCATTGAATAATTTTATACACAATACCGAAAAATAGGCCATCAGGGGTTGAAATTTCCTGATGAAATTCAAGAGATCAGTTTTGGATATAATGCAATTTTTAATCTTGAATCGAGTTGCAGTTTTTGTTCCAGTGTAAAATTTTACTCTGCCTTCTCTTTAAAATCAGAACAAATACACATAATAATGTGTATAAAAATTGATGGGTCGTAACAGTGCACAGGTGCAGTAGCCATTACTGTGTTACTGCAGATATTACGCAGATTATGGACGCAATTTTCCGGACTAGCTTGTTCAGAGCACCATGAAATTATCGGTTTTGTCCTCTGAATTTTAAGCAAAAATTGGAAAGACCTTCATAAATTCGGGAAATTAATGGAACAGAATGTGAAGCTAATTTTCTAATTAGAGATGAGAGCTTACTGTTTTTAGAAGTTGATAACAACTTTTTAAAGATAAAATGTAAATAGAGCAATAAAGCATATGGTTATAAACAAAGCGGGAATTCTGAGAGAAAAAGAGAGAGAGAGAGAGAGAGAGCAAAAGTATGAGAGAAAGAGAGAGTGAGAGAGAAATGAAGAGAGGCTAATACATCACAAACTTAGGAACAAAGAGAAGGATGTCGTAGCCGCTCCGGTAAATCCGCCGGCGGCCCCACAGGGAAACTTTACCTATTTGTTAAGTCTTGCCGGGCGAAATTGTCTGAGATACTAGCATCGAACTAGGTTTCTCCTCCACAAACATGTCCGTGTATTACTGAATCTAAGGTCCACCCCCTTAATCCCAACAATTCACCAACATTGAAATCACTTCAGCCATAGAAGCGAAACTCGATGACGCGACGAAAAGCTTAAATGTCGCTCACAAAGTTCGACAAGAGGGCTCAGATTGTCGATCATGAGGCGTGAATGTTACTTAATATGCAAGGGCTCTACACGAAACGTCCCACAAAGTAGGACACATCTTTTCTTATATTACAAATTTCATCTTGTTAAAATATATTTAGAATTGACCATTTTTTTATAGAGTTATAATTTAGTTATATTTGGATAAGAATCAATAGCGCGAAAATCGTTGACCAAAACGGAAATCTCTATAACATTCCCGCAGCAACCGTTCGTGTATTAGTAGTTTGAGAATAAATTATTCAGGGGTTGTCAATATATTTTCCTAGTCTTGAGGATCAATGTTAGTGAGAAATTGTGTTTATTAAAGTTTGGATAGTGGAAAAGGTGGATTTGTTGAAATATTTAAATAGTTTCTATAATAAAAAGAAGATAAAATTCTGTAAAGGTTTATATCATCATTCAATTGAATTTCTAAATCTATGGAATCTCTGAATCTGAACCTGAATCAGAGAAAGTTGGAAAATTGTGCGCGTGCCATCGGATGTCTTGGTTTGTCTGTGTGGATTTGACGTGGGTGAGAAAGAAGTGGGTAGTGTTGAGGGGGTGGTTTCATTGTGACGATAATATCGCCTTAGGCGGCATAGGCGAAGCAGGGATGCAAATTTCGTGCACATCGCCCCAACCACGAAGCGACGAACCACCGGTGTGTCTCTGGAAGATACTCTTGGGAGTCCAACGCGCGTTTTTATGTTTCCGCAACAGCCCCCACTGGCAGGGAGTCTTTTACCGAAAGCGCCAAGTGCGACAATGAAAAAGCCACGTGTTACACGCGAATGTACTTGACGAAAGACAAACGGAACTCGCGCCAAAAGGGGATTGTTCAAATTTTGATAAAGTACCACCCTTAATGCTCAAATGTTTCGTTCATTATCTCACATTGAGAGTAAACGTCTCTTTTAACTTCTCCTAATTTTTGTTTCAGCATCCAGCACTTTTCACAATCACCACGACGACGAGCATCGTAAGTAACAATTATTAACTATTCTATTATTTGTGACAAATAATACACTCAGCCCAGTTTATTCACATTAGTCAGAATTTTGAGTTTTTCTGATTCTCCTACGTTTTTTTTTAGGGATTATTTCACATTTTTGCTTGGGAGAATGATTTTTACCAACATTTTAGGGAATTTCCCTAAAACGTCTGGAAATTCAGTAAAAAGTTTTTAAAATTTTAGAAATTGAACAATACCTACAATTTTTTAGAGAAATTAAAAGAAAGAAATTTAAAAAATCTTCATTATTTCAAAAGCTATTGATATTTTTATAATTAATTTTTTTTTAGTGTGATTAGATTTAAGAGAAATTAAACGATCATTGAAAAACAGATTAACTCACAATTCTGATCAGTAATGTAATATATACTCTCTTCCAGATAATTTATTTGTCACTTTAAAATATTTATGTAGCGTAAAAAATGTACTTTATAAGCGTTCAAGATATTCCTTCAGTTTAATCGCTGATGGAAATTGCGAGTAACTTTATCAATAATGATTACATATACCTAATAATTATGCGATAAATTTTTTCCGCAATGAAAAGGGATGCACTCTTGCGTAAAAATCACATCGATTTGCTGTTATCTGCAATAAAAAGAGTTGTAAAATTAACGTCACTTTTTTTTAACTTTCATGTTATTTTGAATTAAAGTTTTTAAGCTTTTTTTAATTGAAGGAAATTCTGTCATAAATTTTGATGAAGTGATTCTTCTATAGAAATTGTCGAATACTCGGATGAGAGCTGTTTTCACTCTCGAACGAATAATTATAAAAATACTGAGTAATTTAAAAATAATAAAAAGTAAATTTTTACCTATTTTCGAAAGAAATTCATTTTTCAAAGAGAGGAAAGTCAGCGCGGAATAAATTGAAGAAAATCGACTAAGTTTAAAGTAATCTTTGCGAGCTACGCCAATGGATGCATATGCGCGTGGATTGACAATGCAAGAGCGAAGGGATGAGGGTGGTGGTGGTTGGAACAGTAGAGGGATGAACGGAGGTGGAGACGCTCTAAGGTACATAATCATGCTTGCTGATTCCTTCCCTAATAAAAGTCTCACTGTCACCGGTCCCCTCCGATCCCCCTTCCACTGTTCGTCGTCCACGATCCGCGTCTATCGTCAACGGTATACGTACTTGCAACGGAGACAAAAGTGCATGCCTGCAGCGAACGCGATGCACCCTTACTCATGTATATTTGCGCCCTGCACCGAGGCGATGGATGGGAGGGGGTTAAGACAAAGAGGGCCCGAGAATTACGAGGGATACGGGTCAGAAATGCTTCGCGATGCACCATCTGGAGTTGCAGTTTTTTTTCATTTCCCGATGATGCACTCGAAGGATTCCCAATCCTGAATACAATCGCCTACAGATAGAAGTCGTCCCGACTTTGAGGAATCGATTATCGCTAGCGGAAGAAAGGGGTCTTTCAAAAATATCAAAGCTTTCAAGCAACAACTTTAAGTCTGATTCCATATTTTCCGAACCGCATTCTTTTTGAAAAAAATTCCAGTGAGATTTTTAATCTGAGAATGGAAAGATATCAATTATTGGAAAAAAACACAAAAGACACATTTACTTGATTTTTCAATCAATTAATGATACTGTTTAATAGATTTCTCAAAGTTTCTGAATGAATCTGAGGAAATTTTCGCGCCCTTTTTGAATGGGACGATCAGGTATCTCGTTAATAGTTTCGATATCAAGGTGGTTGCAAGGTAGTGAAGAACTAGCTACAAGGTATATCCATTCAAAGTGCACCCTCGATGGAATTGAAAGGACTGGAAGAATAAGAAGGATAGAGAAAGGTAGAGAGGCTGTCTCGGTTTCTTGGTTGCAGGGTCGATCTTTAAAGGGCCACCGTCTGAGGGTTCTTGGCCGGGACAGGTCTCGGGTCTCAAGGTGCGTGTTTCTAAGCTGATTTAAAGGCCCTGTTAAGGATGCCTATATGGGGAAAGCAAACTGCCAGATGGCTCGACCTACCCCACGATTCTACGCCCACACGTGCCCAGACGTCTCGGAACTACAGCACAGAAGGCGAAAATGGACTTTTCGTATTCCTTCCGAGGTTCCGAGCTAACTAGAAACTTTTTCCACCCTAAAGTGTGATAATAACGCATCTCTATGCTGGCCGGCGTCGAACGCACCATTGGACATATGTTTCCAAGTCATTGTACGATTTGTGCCCCAACCTTTCTCTCTCTTTCGCTCCCCATTAGCAAAGATGATACCGGTGGCTTCGCAGCCTGCCGACATTTATTATGTTTAATCTCCCGTTAGAGAGGAGAGTCTCGAGATCGGGACCGGATATCGAAAAGAGCCTCCTCCCGCAATATGCCACGCTTCGAAATTGAAGGGCTATAAAAAATTATACAGTTCTTTTCAATAGTGATTCACCGTTACTTCTCGATGAGCAGCCCCCTTCGACTTTTTTCTTCTTCGTTACACGCACTTATTGCACGCCTTAATTCTTGAGACATGGGATCCAACAAAAGCCAGCCACGTGCCTTTTTAATTGGAAATTACATTATTGGGAGGAAAAAAATATTGTGTGTTTTTGGGGAGGAAACCTTTCGAGGACACCTCCGATTTTCTTCAACACGTGTTCTTTTTTATATCGGCGGAAAAATATTTCTAAAAGATGAAAATAGTCCTTAAAGCGAGCCTTAAAGTTTACCACCAAAAATAATTTTTTTTCGTTGTGAGATAGAAGTTAAACACAATAGTTTTTTAACGCTTCCAATTTTATGTTTATTAATGTGAGTTTAAATTTAAAATGTATAAACTTTAACAATGATTAGTTAGCACGAAGTCTTTTTGCTAAAAAATCAAAATTCCGACTGTGAAAAAATACCGAAAGAATAATTCCCAAAAATCCACATTCCGGAATAAAAATATAAAAAAATATAAAATACCCTCGCATTTTCAAATTTTTCGGGTAAAATCTAAAAGATGTCCCTTATTTAAAAAATATACCATTAAAAGTCAAAGTTATCCAAAATTGAAAATTATTGCAGCTTGAAAATATTGCCTAACATCAAAATCAACAACAATGGAGCATAAAATCCATCTTTAAGGTCGAAAACTGTTTAGGTCTCGGTTTAGGTCGTCCAATTACCTTTTGAATAAACTTTCTCATTTTTTCGCTTTCCATAATATAAAGAACCAAAGTTAGAAAAGACGTCAAACTTGACGGAACTGGTCTCATTATACCGAAAATTGCTGAAAAGGTAACATCAGCTGCCCATAAAGTCAAGCTCTTGATTACAAGAAAGACGTGCAGAATGGTAGAGGGTGGGCGGTTTTGCGGGTGCTGTATTGTATTTTAACACACAAACCGCCCCCGCACGCCTTCGTCCTCGAACCGGAAGTCTCGTGCTGTGAATTACAAGGATTTACAACAGCCGACAAATAGTCGGGTTTTCTCTTTGCTCGAGGCGTGAAGATGGTCAGCTCATTACCTGAATTTTACAAAAGAACGTTTAGTGGGGACAATGCCATGGTCAGTTTGGCATTATTGACTTCTTAGGTAGGTAGTAAATCCTCCAACGACACAATTACTGAACTCGCTGAAAGGCGGTCCAAAAGTGAAGGACAAGATCTGTTAAAGCACAAAAAGAAAATCTTTTAAAGATATTTTCCCAGCAAAGAAATTGGTATAGAATAATTACGTTCCGGGAATTGTCCCTTAAATCGGATGTTTTCATCTTCAGAACACGCTTCAATCCTAATAGAGCTCCTTATACAATATCTTCCAGTATTTTAAATAAATGCGCATGTTAATATATAGTCAGTAGTCACTTATTGCGTTGAAGCGTAAAAAGGAAATGAATTCCTATTTCATTACCATCTGCATAAATTCGAACCCAAGTCCCTAATGGATTAGGAGATCAAGGTTCACTTTTTTATCTCGAATCCAATAACATCGTCCGATTGGGCATGAAAAAAAAGTTTCTTACAGATGGTCGCGTGTCGCCCTTGTCACAGCCGAGCATCGAATCGATTTCCCAGTTTGATTCAAATCGATTGAAGGGGTGTCGAGTGCACCCCTCGCCCCCTAAACCCCAAAGGAGAGGATCGCGAACAAATTTTTTTGTTTCCTTCCTCACATTTAATGCATAAGCCAACGAAAGGCAGCCGGGCGTCTGGCCAGACGGAATTTCAATGGGGTAGGAAGGCACCCCTCGATAGTTTAGCCTCTAATGCCGAAGTAGCTCGTGCTACCTGAGCAGCTGCGCGTGTGTGCAATTGGGGTCTCCCTTCGGTCAGAAGTTTTATTTTATTTTATTTTACTTTACTTTATACCTTATGGAGTAAGGAGGGGACCCCCATAGCTTGTTGCTAGCTGCTAGACGCTGCCAGGTACCCCATGGCTCAAACGTCACGCTTGAGAGGGGGGCCATCTGCCCCCTAACTAGTATGTGACGTCAGGTGTGACAACGTGTTAAGGCAAGAAGCGTCTGTCTTCTACAGAACACCCTCAACCCGCTCATGTCATTCTTTTAGAATTATACAGTGTTGCCAAATTATTTACTTTTCCAAATCGGACTTTTGACTTGGGAAAAAATTGGCTTGAATTAGGAAATCGGCAACATTGTGATGAACATTTTTAAGCCTTCTGTTCGTTTGGCAGTGTGTAACGGTGTTCGTACTTGTATCGTTGGGGCAGAGATAATTACCACTACCAAGTTTCCTGAATTTATGGTTTAACGTAAGCCAAGGGCGTCTACCCTGCGAACACACCTTGAGTTCGAAGAACAAATTCGAGAGCATATATACCCCGTGGAGAGTAAAGTAAAGTTGTAAAAGAGACTGAATTATAAGTAGAACTGAGGTATATTTTTTTATCTAAATATCATTCTGAGAGAAGTAATCTACTCAATCTGAGCCTGTTTCTTAGTGATTGACATAAAGAAGCGTTGGTAGATTGGGTCTCCAGATTGAGACCCCCAGTACGTGGCCCCAACGGTCACCACAAAATTATCCACTTCCGTCGTGGCTCCCCCTGGTCTTATATCTTTTTCGACACGCCTTAAGACGTTTCACATTCCTTTAAGTGGTTGAATGATACTCAAGTAGACAAAACAATCTGAGAATAGTGAAACAAGTTGACAGGCCCAGTAAACTTGCTGATTCATCAGTGACATATTATATTATATTATATTATAC
>CAJFCP010000050.1:174573-256873 GCA_904066005.1 Synergus itoensis | reverse complement strand
TATATTATATTATATTATATTATATTATATTATATTATATTATATTATATTATAGTATATTATATTATATTATATATTATCTGGTCGCCAATTCAATCAGAGGAAATTCCACTGATACAGATTTAGCTCAGAAATGATTTGGTTTCATTTTATTGTAGGAAGATAAATAACGAGGAGTGGTTAAAGAATGCTTGAGCAAGTTATCAGAGACAAATTAAAAAAATAAAATTCCCCGGAGATCGTCTGTGAAGGACATCTCCTAACTTAGCGATTCCAGACGACCAGACGAGCAGTCAGTATCTTTTATCCTGGTAGGCGTATTTTTGGTATCATTAGCAAGACCGTTAAATTGTTCTTTATCGCTCGATTTCCACTTATCGCGCTGGGCGGCTTCTGAAGATATGTTTACATATACTTCTCTCTGTTTCTTATGAATGAAATGACAGGAAGTGGAGACCAAGTTAAATTAACAAGAACTCGTAGACTCAGTTCTCAAATCACCAAAGAATAATCTAAATTCGAAGGTGATACTGAAAATTGTGTCTATTTTATCTTTAACAATATAATAACACAGAAAAGCTAAATATATTTGCAGTAAATATTATATCTTCCAGCAAGATTACTTCTTATACTTTCTTCTCTATTTCCACTGCAAATATCTCTCCTCTCATTTATTTTTTTTATCTTTTCTTCTCTTGGCAAAATTCATACATCGTTTCTCTTGGGATGCAAGGTTGCTTTTGCATCGTCCATCCATCTGGTGAAGATGAAAAAAAGAAAGCATTCGAAAGACAGAAGAGACCCGGTTTCCATTAGCGGATCTCTGCTCGAAAGATTAGCGCTTTTTGGCACGGCTCGTGCACTCGAATTGAGAACTACCCCCCAGGTGGCGGCCTCCAGCTTTGAGAATGGTCTCGCGGCTTTTACTTCTTTTCTTCAGAAGGTTTGAGTCCGAGTAGAGCATGGAAAGTAAAGCTTCCATAGACGGACTTCGGACTAGATTTCTTCCTCAAGGCTTTTGAATAAATTCTTATCATTACTTTTTATTCGAAACCATTGTGAATATTTTGGCAAATGTTTCATTCTAATTTCCTCCAGAAACTTTGTATTATCAAATATTTTTAAATTCAAAATATTTCGTAGTACAAAAATCAGGACTGTATTATTTACAATTGATAATATTTTAATTTTGTAAATATAGCATTCAATGTAGAACTCTTAACTAATAAGAATCAAATATGCTGGTTCCCAGGGGATAAAAGAGTTCCTTAAAATACATAAGAAAAGAGTCTTTGAACAGGAGAGCGTGGGAAAGAGTTGGAGGCTTTGAAATATTTTCCAAGACAGCTTTCTAAGATCTAAGGAATCCTCTTTTTTTCGCGAAGAAACGAGAAGAGAAAAAGGAAGCAGGTGATATCCATCTCCAAGATGCACCTGGCGGTGGACCGAGCCTCTTGCACTTTCCTTTACCTAAGCTAAGCCGCAGGATCGAGAATATCATTTGCGAAGGGGTGTCCTAAGGAAATCTGACCTCCGTGGTCCCATTTTCGTTCCACTCGAGCAGTCACGGCCAGTTTTGTTACGGAGACATCTGTATTTTGGAAAACCCTTTCGCGTCTCAGGAACAGATGCAAAGGGTTCGTATAAGATGCAAAGGAGGCTACTTCTGCAATTCTTTTCATCAGAAGTATTCTTTTCACAATGCATCCCTGAAAATATATGCATCTGTCCCAAAATGCAAATGCTCATCCAGAACGATTGGACGCATTCTCTCTGATTTCCTCAAAGAACCCCTTTCCTATATTCTAGAAAAAGAATAAGCAGGGGATATCAAATCGCCCCTAGCAAAATAAATGCATCTTTTCCAATATCACCTGGATGTTTCTCCTTTAATTTCCGAAAAGTGCATTATAAATTTAAACAAGGCCGAGACAAGAATCATCCCTTCTTTATTGCAGCTGACAGAGAAGCTGTATAATAAATTTCATCGACTCTGACAAATCGAAGAGAGAAGAGATATTATTTGGGACCCGTTGTTTTCTTCCAAGTGTTATGCTTCGACTGGGGTTAGTCGCGTGCCCTGGCAGATGTGTGGAGGGTGCGGAGGTACGAGGGGTGGAAAGCAGAGTGTACATCAGGGGTGAAAGACCATCAGGTAATAATAAGAGGCCGAAAGACTATTCTTCCGACCACACGCCAACTTGGGCTTGATTGCAACTTATTCAAATTTCTCTTGCCAAACTTCTCTCCGCTCCCCTTTTCTCCACCCCTATACTAGGGAGTGGACCCCCTCGAGAATTGAGACACTTCATCTGCAGATGCATCTTTTCCAAGCAACTTATAGGATCTGCAAATATTTATCTCTTCTCCAGAAATTCAACATTCAACATTTAATATTTAACAATTCTTCTTTCCTGAATTCAAATCAACTTTACAATTATTCAAAAATTACTTTAAAAATTCCTTTTCTTATAAAATAGGAATCAAGACAAGCTGAAGTAATTAAATTGAAGTTGCTTGTGAATCTAGGTTCTATATTACGCCAGGACAAGCAGATTAAACCTTTTGGCTGTGAATGGATCCGCGAATATCAAGGAGGGTGTCGACGTCCGGCGCAATTCATTTTGTGCATAAGAGCACAAGCTCACGTGCGACTTGCTCTACCTTTCCTCGCAATGTAAGCAGTAATAAGCACAAGTACGCATTCTACTTAGGGGGGAGGCACACGTCACAGAACATCTGCTCCGCTCGTGGCCCCCTAGAAGGGTCCTCTGAGACAAAGAAAAAGTATGACGACCAGGCAGCTGTCGTGGTGACGTAGATACCCCCCATAAGGTCCCCTACGAATTCGGGACTTACGCTTAAGGTGTACATAGACTTCCCTCTTCCCCCAAAAATACCCCCGCATCAGGAATCCTAGATTTATCGTCCATGATCGCGTGCTCATTCATACATCTCCCTGAAGGTCTGCAAATCAATGGCGACCTTGGAATTCGGCAACTATCTGGACCCCCGAAAGACAGTCATTCCCTGGATATTTATTTTCATTCGTTCATCTGCTTGGTTGAGACAATTTGACAGATAGAGAAAGAAAAAGAGAGAGAGTAAGGGGAAGTTGAGAAAATGTACTTCCCCTTTTAATCTTCTCATAAAATCTTTTTCCACATTGAAATTTTGACACGAAACTCAAACTTTGAAGCTAAAAGTCTGCCTCTGCAGTTGAAGGGAAATTAAAACAGCATTCTACCAACTCTGTCCGGTTAATTGGAAATTGACGACATTACGATATCGATGATCATAGTTATCGATTAGTCGTTTAGCCTTTTGGAAAGGGAGGGCGAGCGATTGGGAAAAAGTTAATAAAAAGTCATTGCACGTCCGCGAACCCGCGACTCTCAACAAAGTTCAATCCACGACACGGAGTCAAAGTTCAAAAAACCGTTCGGCTGTCCAGCGCCAGAAAAAGGTGGACACAGGGTGTAAAGGGGGTTGGAAGAGAGGCAGGTAGAATGAGGAAGTAGACGGTCCGATGGTAGATTTATCTTTCTTCTCGCTTTTCATCTGTGAGCATCTCTCTCGTGCGCGCGCTTACGCCACTGAGATTTTTAGTAACGCCCCGCGCCCTTTTTTATTTTCCACGCGTCGCCGCTCGGACGGCCGAGCGATCAATGAATTGAAGCGTCCATCCTTTTTTTGGTCACTCTCCTTTCATCCTTGTTGCACTCACTGCATCCTGCATCTCTTCTCCTTTCTACCCCTTTTTACCATCCTCTCTGCATCCTTCTCGCACTCTCGTCCCTGCATTCATTCCCCTCTCACCGACCTATTCCAAGTTCTCTCTCAAATACGCTCGAATAAATTCTCTCTCTCTTTCTCTCCTGCAGTTCAGAAAACGAATTGGAGACCTTTCCTCTCGCTCTAATCTCTCGTTTTCTGTTTCTCTCTCTTCCCTGCCTTCTCCCTTTTCCTCCCTTGCGCTGGACACGGTTTGCATAAATACGTGGAGACGCTGCACATGCAGTTTCTAGTTTATGTTGCTGTGTGTATGTGTGCGGGGGTGGTTCGAAATATGTGTGTGGAACGCGACGCTCACACGCAGGCAATTTTCGATCTCCCGTATGCGTCGACAGATAAATCTCTTCGTTTACCTACGAAAAAGAGAGAGGCCGAAAAAGCGCAGGCGCATCTAGATTTTGCCGAGCCGATTTTCATCCCCCGCTCGGGGACTTGGACGTTCAAGCTTTATTTCACCCTTGTCGATTTCTTCCTTTCGCTGCCTTTAATTTGCCAAAGGGGTACTGGGCTAACACGATTTTTCACGGCAGGAGTCGTCAATCTTCTGCTTGAAAATGCACCCCTAAGTTGTCGAAATTCCCAATCCGTTTGGATGTGATTTTTCAAGTTTTTCTCACTACTTAAACTTATTCCCTATCTTCTTTCTGATCTCTCTCGTTTTACAATCGCACAATTTGGACAAATTTCTCCTCTCAATTGATAAAAATACGAAATTATTTGCCATCGATCGCGCAACAAAACGACCCGTAATAAATTCACCATATTTCATAAATTTAAGTATGCATTGCCTCTTGATCAAATGGCATTGACAGTCTCCCATCTCTGAAATAAAATTGCAAGAGAAACTACAATTCGCGGATTAACGAGCGATTTAGAGCGAGCGTTAATCTCAAATTTATAGGATTTGTTAAATTTTCAATAGAATCCTATTTGAGAAACTGCTTACTTGACTTTTACCATCCTTCCCCCCTCTGCCTCTCAATCTCTCGTTGGCTCTTGCTCCCTTTAGTACGAGGCAAGGCACAAGTTTATTCATTATCCCGTCGAACCGGACTGGACTGGACAGTAGATGGCAGTGGAACAGCCAACCCTCTCGAATCCCTGGGAGCCCCGTGGCAGTAGCGGCAAATAAAATCGTATTTCATCCCTTTGCCGGCGAAAATTTTCCCTCTCTATCCTGTACTGCTTCTGTCTCTCTCACTCCGCGGCGCAAGCTCGTACATCAAAGCTTGCTCGCATCTATCTTCCTCCGCGAACAGTACCCCCTCCCTTAAATTTCTCGTCCAATCCCACCCCCTGGCCCCCTAACCACCCTCTTTTCATCCCGTCACCCCCTTACTGCCAACGTCCAACCGTCCTACCACCCACCACCCACTCTGAACCCCATCCTGTGTGCAACTCATAAACTTTTATACGAAGCTTTAGTAGCTGCGAGCTAACTTCCGGTTCGCGATACGCATTTATTTCTCCCCTGACGTACTCTGTTTTGACGCGCAAACACCGCACAGGTAATCGCTCTTCCTGTACACCAGTCGCGAGACCGCATTATGCGTACAAGTTACTGGTAATTTGGTATTTCAATTTGATGGAACTCAAATGAAAAATACAGATTGCAAAAATGTTTCATGTCGGCATCAGAGAAAGACTGATTTGGCCGCTGAAAATGTCCCGTTGAGTATTACACCCCTTTTTTTTATTCATTACAGTGATTCATCACAGCCTTTGTGATCACGAAAAATTGATGTAAAACGACATGAATGCTGGATTTTATTGTATTCAGAGGAATTGTTACTAATTAATCCATCCCTTTTTTTATGCTTCTTTTTAAACATTTTCATTCAATTTGTAATTCAGTATTTTACAAAAATCCAGTGTGGATATCGACTATTTTTAAACGTTTGCTCTCGATAGGGCATATTATTTATGACAAAGGCAGGACAAATGACGTGGCTCCAAGTTGAGCCAAATCAGGAAGCCACAAGGTCAACTAATTCCTGAAGATATCTTCAGTGATTGGCCATATGGCGTTGCAATATGCTTTAATAAACATATGCATGGCAAAAATAAATGATACAGCTAAGAAATCACAATAAAATAAAATAAAATTATGAAATAGCTAGGAATAAATAATTTATGGGGTTAAAACCGGAGACAGATCTGGCAGCCAAGTCGAGCCATCTATTGAGACGCTGATCGGGTTCCGTGTTTCATCTCGAGTCTGGCCCCGTTTAGATAGCCCGATTTGACCTGAAAGCCCGATTTTCTAATTTTCGATCGGGACGTGGTCTGGCTGGGTTATTTTATTCTTAGGCCAACTAGTATTAGAAAGTATTATATTCACAAAGCAGTGGCAATAAATAAAAAAAATAAGAAGACTTTAAACGGGAAAAAACGAGCAGAGTTACGTCGAATGAACCATCGCAATTCATTTGAACCCTTTCATAGTCTGACCCGACTCTGGATGCAGAATGCAAACTCTGGTGGTAAGCTAGCTGACCGCCAGTGATTTTCATCGTATAATTCGATTAGCTTCGAATTCACCCTTTTCTCTCTCTATTTTTTTCCCAGTATAATTCAGTGGAAATGCAATTTTTAGTAATTGCCCTGGCAATGGTGGTTTGAGTAGTCGGAGGTGCGAGGGATGAAGAGGCAAAGGGAAAAATACGATTTAACCGTGTACTCGAAACTGCAAGAGGATCTTTACGAGCGCTCGAAATTTTCAAATGCAATTTTCGGTAATCGTTCGGAGATAAATTAATACGATCTCTCAACATGCCGGGAGTTTCAAAGAAAAGGGCGAAAATTTTAATGAAAGAAGTTAGTATCATATTCTATATATCATATTTCTGAGATATAATAGTATTCATTGAACCCGATAGTCGAGAATAAAATGACCCACATATTCACTGAATCGGGAGGGTAGAAAATTATAATGTTTGCGCAAGGTAAATACCATGAACGTTTAGTTGAAGACAAAGAGAGAAAGGCTTGATAGGAATTTTGTTCATTGAACAGATATCAGTCAATTTTCGAGCACATTATAAAAATATACACGAGCGCTTATGCAGAGAATAAAATTTCCGGAATGCATTACGCCGGTCCATAATACTCATTTGGAAGCTCTTTCCATATCGCTCCTTTCTATGATTATTCGTCGCTATTTTCAAATTCCCTTTTGCCTCGTAGCAGATAATCCTTATATTCGTTGCATTTTGCATCCACAGGGCGTAAACGAGCCTCTCCCTCCAAATTTTCCCATCTTTATCTCTTCCTATCAACATTTTCCTCTCTTTTATCCCCTCACCAACTCTCACCATCATCTCGTCATCTCTCTTTCCCTCTGCCGAAAAAGTGACATCTGCCACTCTTTCGCTCGGTCTGACTAGCTCGGCCGCGAATCGCGATCGCGGAAAGAGATTATTTTATGCAGGAAGCTCGGCCGAGCGTGCTTCTGCATTATGCAGAATCCATGCCTGGATCACGGATTTGCCTGCGACGAACTGCATGATGGTGACAGTCCCGAAAACGGTTGTGTGACAAAATGTACGGTGCAGATACACAGGTATAGGTACAATTTGTATATTTGTATAATCTATATACATTTGTGTGCAAAGTTCGTGATCAGCTAAAAACTGTATCCGAAGGACTTGTTCCTATCTCGCACGCACCGATGACAGGGCAAAAATTAAGGAAAATTAGCTAGCTACGGGGAAAGTCCATTAACGCTTCCACGAATTATTTAATGATGAACGTTTCGACGATTTTTGTTTCGCATTCAAATGTCAATTTAATGTTTTCTTTGTATCCTCGCCAGAAAGAGTCACTGAGAGAGTTCTAGCGTTAAGTTAATTGTAGATACTTTTTTTCACTAACCCAGTGGGAAATTTAAGATTGGGCCTACCTTGGCTCAAACTAGTGAAACAAGCTACCAATAATTTTCAAAAATATTGAATTAATATTATCTTAAATATAATTTGCGATTAATAAGGTGAAACATTTGTCCGTTTCTACTTGTAGAAACATCTGTGAAAAGCGAGTGCACTCTTATAATCGATCAGTAGATCGATCGAGTGCCACGTGCTGAATGGCGAACGTCAGTTGTATCCAATTAAAAACAGTAAAAGTTTCAGCTCAATTTTTTTTTCACCGATGAGAAACCGAAGGTGTAATTATGTTCGCGGCGTGAAGTGGAAAAATCGAGAGGACGACAGGTTTTCATGCCCCTTATACTGTAACACTATGTGCCTAAATTTTTGGCAGCCGGAAGAGGTCGAACTTTGTTGCTTGTGTGGCATGCGGTGCACAATCTATCGGCCATGACCAACGGGAAGAAGCGCGTGGCAGATGCCATCTTTAATTGATGGGCCATGACTGTGTGGAAAAGTCGCTAATTGATATTTCGTTAAGGAATTGAAAGCCGCGGGGTGCAAGCCTGTTTCTTCCTTCAAGGGACCACCCTTTCTTTCAAGTTTACCCTCGTCAAACTTCTCAACTGAAACGTCATTAGTGCGGAAAATTATTAATTTGTGTCTAAACATTTGGTATCAGGATGTAACCGATATGAATTTAAGGTTCATATAATTATCAGAGAAGGGGAACTAATTTTTTCTTCACGCTTGTCTTCATTTTCATCATCTGACAATTTTATTCCGCCAACTGGTCCTTTTATTATTATCCAAAAAATAAACTTAGGAAAGAATTGTCCTCACAAGTATTTCCCAAAGTTTTCAGTTTCCGAGTTTCACAGCCTGGTTTCCAATCACAATCGGGAAAATAAGCAAGAACTCTGACTCTGTTGCAGCAGACGCAGAAAAAGAAGTGGTTTCCGGAAAAACGAAAAAGACACAATTAAATGCGAATATTCCGGTCGAGCGATATTCTTTGATCAAAGCAGACGATTTCACGCGTTGTGCAAACAGGGAAGAAGCTCTCGAATGGTTTCCTCGCACTTTATCATTCATTCGATAATAACAATGGGATTTGCAGAGGAGTCGAGAGAGTGGGTATAATTCCATGACGAGAAAACAGCAGGAGATGGAAAAGATAGACGGGACGGGAGGGAAGCGCACGAATTAGCCCGCGCGGATTAGCATCCGCATATTTTTGCGAAAACGAGATAATGCAAAAAGCGCTGGCCGGTCGGAACGAAGCTGACGAGACGGGGATGGTGTTAGGGGGGTGGAAGGCGTGGTCAGGTCCCTGGCAGGTTTCGAACGAGAAAGAGGAGAGAGAAATCGGAATTTCTCTTCCTCTCTCTTTCTCTCTCTCTATATATATCTCTCTCTCTCTTTCTCTTTCGCGCTTACCTGTTACGTATGTTGACCAGAGAGAATAAGAGAAGAAGAGAAAGAGGACGAGAGAGTAAATGGGAGAAGGGAGACAAGAATGGATAGAGGAGAGGGAATCCGATAACTGCGAGAGTAAAAGAGAGGAGGAAGAAAATGAGAGAAAGAGGACGTCGGTGTAACGCATATGGAAGAGTGTGTGGGTGAGTGAGTGCATGTAAGTGCACGTATCTGCATATATAGAGGACATGGCCCGTGGGGCAACCGGGGGTGGGTTGGAGTGGCGTGGAACGGGACAAAGGGGTAAAAATCATTGCGCGGTCCAGCCTCGAGGCTGATCGATGGTTGCTGCACTCACCCCTGCTCTCTGGAACCAAACACCAACCCACCCCGCGATCCACCCGTCCAACACATTTACTGATCCCTGGGACTCACTGACTGGCCAGACAAAAAATGGCCGGTTTGCCGGCCGAAGCGAGTTCTGCCAGGCTGACGTCGGTGTTTGATGACCTCGGGGGTGGCTCACCGGGAACCGGAGGGCCACTCGGGGGGAGGGAAATGGAGACCACTGCTGCCAGAGGTCCGCGGCCGGAAACCCCCGGGGGAGAACTCACGGAGAGAATCGATGACGTTGGATGATTTTGCCAACGCCGATGGAAGTCCGGGGTTAACGCTCTCCACTCCGATATTTTCTCGTTTAGGGAATATAAAGCCTCGCACACCACAACCCATATTCCGCTTTTTTTTTCCAAAATCATTTTCTCTTTTGTAGAATGTAATCTTAATTTTAAGATCTTGTGGTACTAATCAGCTTTTGCTTGTCATCTGATCTTCAGAGATATGATGATTTTCTTTTCTTTTTCATTTTCAGTCACAATTAGTTAAATCTTCTGTGACTAAAGATTTGTATATGTATAAAATATGTATATTATAAGATATGTATGTGTACTTGAATATGAAAAGTTTTGGTCGGACAATACGTGCCAGGTGAAAAAAAGAGTGAACCCCATGTTCAGAATTGAGGATTTCGCGGTATTATTCTCGGTCCCTTACTACCTAAGACCAATCTGACGCGTTGCCGTAACGCGACCTGAAATCTGTGTGCAACTAGAAGAGTTCAACGCCAATGACACGTTTGCCGTACCCGTTAATGATCCCCCCCGTCTCGATCCTTAGCTTCACACTCCCCAGACAAAACGTTTCCTCTACATCGAGGCATTCTAAACGGATGTGTGTATGATAGAATTTCTTCCGTCATTAAGAAAGCCTTACAATGTGTACGGATTTCTAAGCGTGCTGGAAGAAGTATTGACCGACCCGAGACTCTCGATGTTCACTCTGAAGGGTCAAAAGTTTCGAGGCTTGCTCGAAGTACCCGTTCACACCCTTGCCATCCCCCTACCGACCCCCCTGTATGTCTATTCAAGGAATGGTAAACGCGACTCGTGGAAATTCCTCACTTTGCGTTCTAGATCCGCTGGTTTCTTGTCACTTTTTCCCTCCATTTTCTTTATCTCGAACGTGTTTCTTCTACGTAAATCATACACTTTTCAGCTAGCATCCGTGTCTTTTCACAATAAAGAATGTCAAGTTTTCAGAAAACTTTCCCGATAACATGCGAAAGCGGCAGTAAACTTTTTCTTTAATGTATCATCAATTTTTTATAATTGCAATTGCAGAAATGCATATTTATTAAAGCAAATTGTACCTATAATTTAAATTTATATTCATACATCGATATCCATTTGTGAAGTAGCTTTTTGTAAGTTAATCGATCTTGTTTTACATGACAGTGATTTATTATCGACTACTTTGAGTCATTGAGCAGCTTCTAAAGTAAATAAGGAGTGAAATTAAATTATGCAAATAAGATGTTTTTCTTAACACTGAACAATTATTAGAAATATAATATAATGATATAAAGAGTAACTTTTTCCTTCTTTTACTTCTATATCGAAACTACATATGCATTCGTAATTCTGATTAACAGTCGAACCTATAAAAAGGACTTGGATTTTAATGATAATTCCGGAAATGTCATTCGATACTCGTCATTTCTCTTCTGCTTCAAATAAATTTCAAATTGTTCAATTTTGGATCTGGTAAATTAAAATGTAATAGATCTGGATTAAATTAAATCCTCGAACTCAAGTGGACTCTTTCGAAAGGGAAATAAAGATTCGTTGATAAATAAAAGTTCGCCGCTAAATAAAGGTTCGCTAATAAATATCCCTGAAATTTTGATGGGCGAAATCACTAACTAGCACTTTCGACTCAACACAGTATTTTCCGTAGGAGACCACCCTAGTCACGCCTTAACCCAACCTACCCCAAACCGAGTACGAGGGAAGTTTCAACTCCAATTTGCCATTTCGTGACTGCAGCGAATCTTGCATTTTTCTTTCTTGAACAAACGTCTATCATTCTATCACGAACCGCTAAACTTTTGTTCCCCGGTTCGTCCCACCTGCCACCTTCCACCTCATTCTTGCGTAGCCTGGGGCGCATCCCTCGAAATCCTCACATGTATGAGTGCAAGCATTCGTTCTTCTTCGAGACACTTTCGACGTGGAAGGTCGCTCGAGTGAGTTTCGTACTTGTTACGATAGATCATATCATATCCTTGCTAAGAGAAAAAGCATTCAAGAAACTTTTCAGTCAATTCACCTAAAATAGAAATGAAGCCAGGATCATTTCAGTAACAGTGAAATACCATTGATAGGTAGCTTGATTATTACCAATGACAGTGAAATCAACCCTGGCTGAAAGTAAACTCTATGAAATGATCCGGTTGATTGTTTCCACTCTGGTATGAATTTCAATAAAAGAGGGGACAAAAGGGAAAAATGACGAGCCCTAAATGAAAGAAATATTATCATTTTATCCGTCAGACTTGAAATTGAGCGAAAGTCAGTTGCAAAAGTCATCGAGAGGTGAATTCGTGAAATGAAAGAGTGGAGTGAGCGATCGTGAGGCGAGAGGCAGACGGAATGGGAGAGTGGAAGGTTAAAAGCGAGTTGGAGAGGAGAGAAAAAAATGAGAGAGAGTGAGAGGGAGGGACAAGGAAGAGGGATGGATAGTGGACAGAAGAGAAAAAGAGGGTTTCTATTTGGTCGTTAGCCAGTTGGCTAATTTCCAGTAGAAATCATCAAAGCGGGGTCTGCGAGGGGAGGTTTGGTCATTCGATGATCCTCTCTGCTTGCCCGTCAGTCTGCAGTCATTGCTTTTCAATGATTTTTACTCCTTTTTCCGTCCATTCAATGACCATGTACAGGACTCGACTCGCCCCAGCATTAAAGCACAGGGCTTTTCGATGATTCCCCCGTTGCCTCTGATTCTACATTACCGGGAAGCTTTCCACGTAAGCCCTCGATTGGGGTAGGTTAGGCTGGGCTTGTAGCTTTCTGAACTGAAAGGAAGTACTGGTTAGGGTTGTCCCGCAAACGGAACCATCGAGCGAGCTTCGGTCTCAATTTGAAGTACATACATATCCAAAAGCAGTAAATTAATTCCACCCACCACTCGTCGCCCACCTATTTTGTTCGCATTCCTTCCAACAGACACTCATCTCAAACTTCAAGCATTGAAATATGAATTTCGAGAGTTTAGTTATTTAATCGAATAAGAATTTCTAGGTTTCAAGTTTGAGGTGAAAAATGTTTAATCAAGGCATTCAGGAGTAAAGAATTTCAATCTGTCGTCAATAATGTGAATTTTTCCAATTTCCCACTTGTCCGCAAAGCGTGATGTCGAAATTAACAAGAGAAACGATAATTTCTGCAAACTTTTCGGAATTTTCCCAAAACATTTAGTAGAGAAAATTCCATACATTGAAGGGTTACATGCAATAACTGGTTATAGAATTTTAGTACTTGATTTAGTTGGCCCCTGAGAACTTTAAAAAAATTTTTTTTATAATGAGGAATAAAAAATACGCAAGAAAATTTCCGATTTAAATATGTGTTTTCAAAATCGAAATTCGAAAAAAAATGTTTAAAGACTCTCAGGGGTCAACTAAACCGAGCCCTAAAATTCTATAACCGGTTATTGCATGTAACCCCTCAATTCTCTATAGATAGTGTTAAATTTGATAAATTTTTGAAAATCTTACCAAAATTTTTAGTAAACTTCCAGACGTTTTGGGGAAATTCCCGAAATTTTTTCCAGTGTAGCCAAAAAACGTAAGGAATCAACATTCCAAAAGTAAATACTTCTTTTTTTCGAAAATTAATTTTTTGTGCTAAAAATTATTACTACTTGTTTAGTGGAATATTTATCGACATTGAGTAAATAATATTTTTTTTGAAATTTCGTGTTTTGCTGAAAATTATTACTATTCCTCTGATGGAATATTTAATGATTAATTAATTTTCAATGATTGAAACAAATTCTATTTATTTATTTTTTTCCAAAAAATGTTTGTGAATTTTCCTTACTAACTTTTCAAGAAAATTCCCAAAAGTTTTTGTGAAATTAGCGTCCCAAACATTTTCGGGAATATTGCCAAAAAATTGTTGACAGTAGATAGAAGAAAAATCCTGTATCTAAAATCTAAAAATAGAATAAAAGGCTTAAATTTCAGCAAGTACGCTTCCGGGGAAAGACTCGCAGGTTAGGGGGTGAGTGTGCGAGCCAAGTCGGTTGTGGGAATATCGATTTTTGCGTAACTTTAAAAAATCTTAATGCTGCTTTTGGTGGCATGGGGTACGAAGTTTAAATTGAACCGAGTCGAGGGATAGAAACAGAAGGAAAGGACTTGCGAAAGGGAGAAAGAGAGAAAGGTAGCTAGGGAGAAACGAAGAGAGATAATGGGAGAGATGGTTAGGGTTTGAAAGATATACCAAGCGGGGGCTCACGTGGTTTGATAGAAAGGGAGGGGGAAGGGGGAGAGGGTGGTGGGCCGTGCGTGCGAATCCCCGAACGGAACACATGCAAGCTTTGATAAGCTTTAGGAACACATACGTGGTGCTGAACCATTCGAACCTTGCACTTTACGGTTCGCATAATATTACGTAATGTACGATTCACCGGTTTTCTTTTCATAAGCGGTGTGCATTGCATGTCCGCGATATGGAAAAAAATATTCAATTCGAAGTTTGGCATATATGTATTCGCCGATGGAAATCATCATCGAGTACTTCCAAGATCGAGTAGCTCGCTTCTCCAAATAATGGTGGCTTCTCTGAAAAATCAAGGAACGCTGCTTCGATCTAATTAGCTCGAGTCAAGGGTTTCCGTCGAGTAGCTGAATTGAAATTGTAGCATTCTGCGCGGCAGAAAGTTCGTGCATGTAGGTTGAAAGTAAAGCTGTGTAAACTTCTTCAAATTCAATATATAAATGTATTATAATGGAGTTTTACATTAAATACTTATTGGAAGAAAAAGAATAATTTTTTTTGAGTTTGATCCTTCGAGAAAGTTTATTTGAAATCTGCTTTCGCTTTGTTGAAGAAGCTTTGCGAGTGAATTAGTGGAAATAATAATTCCAGAAAAAGTTGTTTTGCTAAGCAAAGGTTTTGGTTATCTTCGAGACGAGGCTAAGCTTTTTACGATGTCTGTACTTATTACTTCGTCTGTAACCCTCTCTCGGTGGGATACCATGGATTACACCCCCTCAACGAGTGGAAGTAAGGGTTGCAACGGGCAAGTAAGGCGCACCAAAGAGAGGGCAGAAATCACCCTAGCAGCATCGTAGCTGGAGTCTGCTTGCGTACAAGGAAAGAGGAAGGGGGTCGATAAGAGACCTTGAGGGTCTTCGCTTATTTATTTCTCCATTTGAATTTTATTATCTTGTTCCGTCGTTACGGAGCCTGTGTTTGGCGCTTTCGCGATGAGAACATCGACAATAAGGAGGAAGTTCTGATGGCAGAAGAAGGACGAGAAATTCAAGAAAGGGGAAAAATAAGTGCATTCGAGTATACATGATTTACCAATAAAGTACAGTAACCCTTAAATTGATTTACTTGTATCAGCTCCAGACAAATAAATGAAGAAAACTTAGAATTTTTAAATTTTAAATTCTGATGCTCTGCATCAGCATCACATTTCCTGAATTATGGGATACTTTTTAGGCCACTACAGCATTAATTCATGATAAGTTTTTAACATGCGCATATTACATTTTATGGCATAGAAAGTGCATCAAGCACAGTTGAAACAAGGTATACGAGAGGGATCTCCATGTAAGTTTTAAAGGCCCTCCAGGCGGACGTTTACATAGGTTTGTCTAATTGCCGTGTAGAAAAAGTTCTCTTTTACCAAAATCGTCGACGTACGAGGCAATATGCGTATACATATGTAGAAAACTCGTGGGTAATGCTTGTCCCCTTAAACTGAACCACTCATGAGAGAATGTAACTTTAGTCGTCCATTTCCGTTCCGAAAAATTCAAATTGCTCCTACAATCTTTAGAATGTTAAATTTTCGCATAAAGTTAATAATATACCAAAGGTTCATAAACTATGCACGAGGAATATTGTTTTATTTAATCATAGTACGGGAGTGTGCACAATCTCTTGAAATATTGATGCTTCCTCCTTGGTGATAATAAACTGACGGTATGTCATGCTTTTCGCACGTCAATACGACGTCAAATATAAACCACCTCACTTCCTATCCGTTTATTTCATCGCAGTTTAACTCAGTTAAATTTTAAAGAAAAACCCACTTCTAAAATATGAAAATCATGAAAATTCATTGGCTCTGTTTCATCAAATTCTTTTTAAATCCTTGGAAATCTTTTAAGCAAAACTTTGCAACAAATCCAGAAAGAATAAAACATTATATCGTCCAGCGGATCTGAGAATGCTGCAAAGTCGCAGGACAAATATTAAATCTGGTGATCAGCGAAAAACAATCTGTCCTGTTTAACGAGGAGGAAAGAGTTAAAGTCCTAAGTGCAGACTCTAGGCCGACCCTCGTTTCGAAGATAATCTAGTGAGAATTAAGCTCAGCCTCGAGGCACAATCTCGTCCACGAATTTCTTAATAGCGAAAACGAGCATGGTCCGAGCGGCATTGAACGTCATCCTGAAGGATGCGTCTGTAGGGAAGATGAAGAGAGAGAGAGAGAGAGAGAGACTGAGAGGGGAAAAAATAAAGAGAGAAGATATATAGGAATGAGGTTTGAGAAGTCGAGAACCGACTCGATTCGTTTCAAATCTAGTAAGAGAGACTGAGAAGAAAAAAGAGTTAAGAGACGACTCGGTGACGGATTCAACGGAGAACTCGGGGAAGTTGGTGGAGGGTGGAGGGTAGGGGAATCTTGTTGGGGAAGGTGCAGGAGGTAGATGAGTAGACTGGTTGGAGATGGAGGAGCCCACGTTGCAATGATATCGATTTCAATGCTTCTTACTAGACGTCGTTGGTTAGGGTGGGCAACCCCTTACTCGTACTTTTTATGCCTTTTCCTCTGAGTCTACCCCTCTTCGATTCCCACCCCATTTCACCCAGCAATCTCTCCTCCGATACTCTCGGTTATTTCTTCAAGTTCCGACTTCATTCCTCTTCTCGATTTTTTTCTTTCTCTCTCTCTCTCTTTTTCTCTCTCTCCTTTTCCCTCTCTTCTTCCTTTCCACCCCCTTTCATGATCTCGTGCATATACAAGCTGATCGGTCACGGAAGAAAAAATATTTTCCACTATTAATCTCTTTTTCTTCTCATTATTGTCCTAACGGGCTTCAACTTCGTTAGTCTCGTTGTTTTGACGAACTTTATTTGCTGTACGTCATGTACGAACCTCTACAAAGACACGCATCGTTGCTATTTTCCTTCGGGTTTTCCACTTTTCCTACCTTCATACTTTATAGAATTCCAGCAAGCTTCGTAACGAGCTTATTTTTTCAGATGCAGCACCTTTTCCTTTTTTTCAGTTGTTTTAAACCCATTCTTTTTCTCTCATTTTCTACCTTGCTGACGCATATTACAAAACTTGGTGCTTCTAGTGCTTTCACTCTTGACTTTCTAGCGGTTCACGCGAAGGTAGTTTTCCCACATTCGTCGCTGGAGCTTTTTTTTCTTAAACCTTGCTTTTCAAGTAGTAAGTAACCTCGACCTGAGATTAGTGTGAGTTTAGTAGATTATTACGTGAAACTAATTGCATTAAAAAAAACATATATATATTGTTCACGGCTAAATTTCAGGATAAGGGAAAGGTGGAAAAAGGCGTATGGAAAAAAATGCAGAAGAAATTGCAAGCTCGGGTGCATTTCAAGACTGATATCAGAGAATCGTCTGATTACAGCTTCCGTCTTTCACCTTCTATCTTTCCCGGTTTTATCCACTTGACAGAGCAGCACGTTCGCCCCTTCTATCTCTTTTTCCTTTTTCCTTCTCCCTTTTCTTTTTTCTCGACTCACCCATCTGCAGCTTCTCTCTTCGTTTAATTGATTTCTTAAGACCCGAAGGGGTTCGCGAATGTGGCTCTGGCTCGGAATGCAGTTTTTCCTCCTCCGGGTTTTAGCTCCTGATACCTACTCTCTTTTTTCGACGGCTACGACGGACGGCGTTGACGTCCTACGAAGATGGACGGGGTGAGGTGAGTGGAGGTGGGTTGAGGGTGAAGCCAGTGGAATGGGAATGCAAGATATTGCAGCCCCGCGGGACACACAGGAACGTAATCTCCACGACGAAGCTGGAGACGTATTACAATCCCGCGGTCCTCCAACCACGAAGTCACTCGGATCCCGTGCATGAATGGCCCATTCTCCTTGGCCTGTCTCTAGGAAAGTCTATCTATTCCGATTACGACTCCATCTCCACCTCCTCCTCATCATCAACCTCATCCTCATCTTCCAGCATTCCTCCACTATTTCCAGTATTTTCACCATCAGCCAAGTCCCAAGCTTTTCAGCTAGGATTTCGAAAACAAAGATTTTCCTTTTGAAAAAGAGAACTTCTGAAAGACCTCAATATTCGCTCACAAATGCCTCTTGGGACTCATATTTAAAAGGAAAAAGAAAAGTGGAAAAGAGGCTCAGTTGGAAATTGGTTATCTGACAATTCGTGATGTGAAAATATTAAGTAAAACATTCAATGTTAAATAGGAGTTTTGAAGGGATTTTTGAGAGATAGTGAATAAATAATGAAATAGAGAAAAAGCGAGGAGGGAAGATTGTGAAGGAGTGAGATTGTGAATGTAGAAAAAAGAGGATAAAAGGGAGTCTACGAGAAGTTATTGAGCGGCCGAGTTTTCGGAATCTTCCCCTCGGTACGCGGCATTGCTTGAGGAGCTTCGAGTGCTCGGAGGGTGCGTGCATTGTACGTCGCCCATCTTATATGCACCACCCACCCTAAAGCCACCCCAGTCCACCTTATACTTGCATTCTTTGTTCTTCGCGGCCCCCTCGTCCTGGTCCTTCTCATATCATGCACGGCCGTAGGATTTCGCACCCCTCGCGCGTTCCCTGGATACGTCTACGATGTCGAGAGCACGGAATCCTCGAGGCCGAAGGGTTCCAACAGTCGCACCACTTCGGGGGTGCAAGGATATTTTAAGGAAGGCGTGCATATTCGAGAAACGAATAATTATTCTCCACTTTCTTTTACTCGCACCTTCTATCACTCCTCTACTCACTTCACGATTCTAAGAGTTTTCGTTAAATCATGAAATCTCTCTTACTTTATTTCTAGTTCACGAAACGCCATTCTTGAGACTGTGTGAGTTATTTGATTTGTAATCTGTTGAAATCTTGAAAATGCCTTACAACCTTCGGAATTCTTTTAAACTAATTTCGAACGAATAATATTGCAACAATTTAAAAAAAAAAGATATAACATAATGAAATTTGTAACATCATAGCTGCTTGCAACTGAAATTTATCGACCAATTAGTCTCTGAGCTCTAATCTCAAACTGTCGAAGAAGAGGAAAAATATTTAAATATATTTTGTTTGAAGATGTATGAATAATTTGGCTCTGAATCCTTGCAAGAGATTGAGCACCCCTAGTAAGGTGGATTCTTCAGCAGCGACACTCCAAGCTTTCCTTGGGTTTCTCAGGCCGGATGGTTGGAACTCAAGTGGAGTCATCCACTAAATTGCAAGGGGTGCTTAGCAGCCCAACGTCATCCTCATCCTCATCCTCATCCTTCTTTGGCCTTCTTCAACCACGTCCTCCTCCTGGAGGACAAGACTCAGTGAATCTTCAAGCAGCAAACCGTCGTCTACAACGAGCGACGTAAACCTTATTCTTACGCCACTTTACCACAAGATGCAGTCACGGAAGGGACTCAACGAGCGTACGTCACGATATCCCTTCGTCGGAACTGCTCCGAGCTCTCGAGTGGCGAACCCTCCTATTCCAATCTTCTTCCCCAGTTTGTCTCCCGCCAAACCACGCGACCTCCGTCTAAGCAATAAATAATTACTTCTCAGTTCCTCAACATCTAATACAATTCTGATTTTAATTATTTTCCGGCGCAGAAATTGTAATATGGATCTGATCAGGCAGAACTTGGGCCAAACCCGATTAGCCCTTCAGTAGATGGCCAACTTGGCAGCCAGATCTGGCCCTGGGTAAAATCCCATCAATTTGATGGAGAAAGGTTTTGGAAAAGGTTGGTTATTCTTAATAATGCGACCAATCAATTAAGACATAATTTCCGGGTTCTCTGCAATGGCAGGACGCGCCGGAACACGTTCCACACCTTTTGAGTCCGCATGTCCACTCAAGCCCGACCCCAGGACAGTTCACATCCTGGATCGGTTCCTGGTGTTGGTTGTTGGCAGAATGTGCCGATACTTGCGTATAGCCACGGATACGTGATTGTAACAAAACAACGGACGTCCGGACTGCAGACAGTCGCACAGGTATCGTTCCTGGCCCCTTTGGACTGGCACTCCTCCCGTCCTCTTTTTGTCTCCCTCTTCACTCGTTTTCTTTCCTCGTCCCTTCTCAATGACGCTTTGCCTCCCTCTCTTTATTCTCTTCCGATCCAATCTACCTCAAATGTTTCCTCTGGAAAAGTGGAAGTTTCAGAAGAGGATACTTGGTCCAGTGGTCTGGCACTTCCGCTGCTTGTCATAGGTAGTTACGGTATATCGTAAAATTGCGCCATTAATGACTTACGAGGAAAGCTCGTCTGTTCCAGGTGTGTTTAATACTCATGATTTCATTCAGCCGGAAACGGGCAATCTTGGAAAAAGTCCATTTGTGTGACTTCCGATTGTAGAAGAAAGCGGAAGAACCTTTTGTCGAAAAGTGTTTATCGATTAGGAAGTATTCTGCTTTCACAATTGGTTTTGATTATTGTAAATGGGTCATTAAAAGTCCATGAGAACATGCTAGGGGAAAATATACTAAAATTAGAATGATAACAAAAGAATATTGGATTTATTCATATATACATAAGTGTCCAGATTTCGTGATAGTCTGATTAACGTGCGTGACATACTTAAATTTGATATATTTAACGTGACCCGAGGGTTATGTAATTGTGAAGGAAATAGAAAATAATTGGACAGGAAGTATAAGATATACTAATAGCATAAAAGGAAAATCGAGATGTACATGTGGAAATAAGATAAAGAAGACAATATTAGCTTTGACAAGTAACTGTAAAGACTTTGAGAATCTAATTATATGATCAAGTGTTGAGTTGAGGACCTGAGTTTCCGTAATGAATTACATGTCGAGAGGAAAGTAGCAGGCAATCGTCTTGTGTCACTGAAGTACTTCGTAATATGTGTCGGTTTTCATTGCAGAAACGGGGAAAAGAGAAAGCACTTCTGCCTGGCATTGAGGCAGTTTTCTTGAATTCGCAAAGGCATCTTTCCCGCGACCGTCTCGTCTGCTGAAGTCCCTTTGACTGTGACAAATGCGAAACTTTTACGTCACGTGTCTCAGTCGCGCGCTACTTTTGTCCGCTTTCAGAAAACATTGAGAAGACTCGCTCTCCTCTCTCCATCTCCTTTATTCCCTTTCTGTGGCATCATCAGGACGAAAGACTAAAGGAGAGGAGCGAATACTTCGAAAGATGTAGTCACTGCTGGGCGAGGAGGGATTTTTCTCGCTATTGTCCAACGCGCATCAAGAACAAGAAAAGCTCTTGTGATGACAAGTAGCGCGTGCTCGACATTGCCTGAGTAACTTTTGTATTTCACTCTCGTCCTCTCTCTTCTTCTTACAGTTTACGACGTAAGTAACACTGAGATACTCTACTGATTTCTATAAGTAGCACTCTCTCGATGGAGAACGTACACGAGCGACTTACCTTTGCTTGGAGCACTTTTATCTTCGGAAAAGAAGACTCACAAAATGTTGCCTTTCAATCCTTTCAATGCTCATTGCTCAAGTGCTTCTTCCAATCTTTCAACCTTGCTATTGCTAACTTTCTGTTAGTTACGTACATTCCTGTATAAAAAAGTGATTTTACCATATCCCGTGTGGAAAAGCCGGTTGGGGCCTAAATATGGGCCCCAGTTGAATTGCTCAACTACTAATTGGGTTCTAGTCGGGGTTGTAACGCTGAGTTAGCTTATGCCCAAAATGGGGTTACCCACTTAATGTCCAATGAATTTAAATAAGATAAATTATTAAACTTTCATCATAATTGGTCACAAAGAATTTTATGAAATTTATTGTGATTTTCAGGAATCTTCAAGTTATTTAACGAGATTTTGTGGGATTTTACGATATTTTGCAGGATATTAAATAATTTTTAGGACTCTTAAACGATTCAAGGGATTTTACGAAATTTCCTTGGATTTTCAGTAAAGTTTTTAAGTATGTAACGATATTTGATGGGATTTTAAGTAATTTTGAGAAATATCAAGCGATATTAAAGGTATTTTAAAGGATTTTGTAAAACTATTTGAGATTCCTGAAATTAGACAAGTCTAATATTTAAAGTCCTCATATTTAAAAATTTTTAAAATCTTAATTATTTTGCATACTTTTAAAATCCCTTGAAACACTTTTAATTCAAGAGGTGTTGAAAAACGATAAATTTAATCATAATTGCTAGTTTGAATATATATATTTTTGAACATTGGATATATTTTTTGGATGAAGATGCATTTTTATAGAGTTGTTGTAACGAACAAGGTATAATATCTCTGAAGCAAGCTGGAATGCGCGAGCGGAATAAAAGAATATCGACGATGTTTTTGCGATACATGCGTGTATATGTTGTATCTTCGTTATATCCTTTTTTATCTCATTGGCTTTGCCACCGTTAGTGGTGACGTTATAAACTGGCCAGGACGAACCCAAAGCAGTAAAGAGCGGTCGTAATACACGCGAGCGGAATAGCGAGCCAGAGGGATACACAACAAAGTGTTATAAAAGCATTTTATTGTTCAAGGAAAACTCGAAGCGCGGAGACGAACTGTTTGCGCACGTCTAGTGCTCGAAAAATTACTCGTTTATGCATTTCTTTGCTTGCCCACTTTCCACGCAATGGCAAGGCGAGGCGACGAGTTTTCATAAAAAGAAATTGCGAAATTACGTTTTCTAATCAACTTGGTTACCCACACGCATGTATACTTGTTATACTCACGCAGATGGAACTTTTTATGGTAGCGAAATGCCAAGAAAAGAACTGACTAATTCGCATATGAAAATACTTGAACGATACGCAAAGAATAGATAATTGCAACCTACATATCTTTTATGAAATCAACATTTAAAATGAGAATGTAAAAAATGCAATGTAAATGTATTGATGTGAGAAGTAAATCGTTTTAATGAATCATGAATCGCGTGCCATGTGTCGAGAAAAATTAAGTATATCTGACGCAAAAACGCACAATGGCTGACGAATAAGCGCGTGAGTGCAAACGCACGTAATTACGATCAAACACTTGTGCGACACATAAAGCCGTGTGTTACTGCTCGCGAGTAATGTGCGTGTCTGATGATACATGTGTACGATGCATGCGTATGAAGTAGTACATCCGCATCAGAGTCGCCGCAACAAGTATGCCGGACACACACAGTCAAATCGAGCTGAAACCAATTATCCCGCCGGTGCCACCAATTAAGCGCACGTATACGCTTCACACAAATAAGAAAACAACCGCATCATATGCATTTCTTAATTCAGGACATTTTAATTAATTCCATATTTTTATTTAATTCCTCTGCTCCTTTCGCAATTCGCTGCCAACACAATTATCGATGCGTTCACCTTTCATCAACATATCATAACAGTGTATCATTAATTAATCACGTGAAATGATTGAATAAGGCTTTTCTCAGTAATTTTGAAGCTTTTGTCTCTGAGTAACTTCTACCACTACTTTAATTCCATATTTCCGTCCAAAATTCGTATCCCTTTCCCAAGTCTTAAGCTCGTGTTTCCGTAGACGCGTGCGAACTTCTTGTACCTGTTCGGCCTCTTCTGAGAACAACAAGTTGTAAGAGAATCCTCTAAGGGTAAGGGATATTGTGGTATTTTTGTGGTGTCTTCTCTGCATGTAAAAGGAAGGCCAAGGAGACTCGCTAACAAGTGGATCTCCTCGAGAAGTGGAGTTGATCGTAAGCTTGCAGATCGTAGATTGCAAATAGAGGGGGAAGGAAAGTCGCAGTGGGGCGAAAGGGGTAACTCAAGACGAGTCTAAGTGAGTCTTCCGGCCGACAGACAGTGATAGTCCTGAGAACTGACCCGACCCCCGGATATGTATTACGCATATACATATCCAAAAGCACATACATGCTACGCGACGTGTCACAACATCGTCATCTCGACGCCTTTATTTAGTAGACGAGTTTATCTTGGTCAGCGAATCGCTTTAAGGAACATTGACACCGTTCCTGTTTAACTCGTATCTTCATCGAATTTCCCTCCTTTTCGTCAAAACGAATAAAATATATTAAATGCTTAATAATTGTCATGTTTCAGAAATTAGCGCTGCGTTTAAAAAAGCATTATAGAAGTTGTAGTTAAAACTGGAAGGGTGTCATTAATCGTTAGGTGGAATCAAGAAAGTATGATATTTATATAAGCTTCGCCGCTTCGGAAATTATATTCCGGAAGGTAACTTGAATCGTTAGCGGAAGGAGTTTATCACATCTTACCTTGGTAAGGGTTGAGCCCTTAACCTTAATGAGACTCAGGGGGTCTGAACTCAGAAGACATCGTTTAATGATTTTATACTCATCGCTCTAAACCTCACTTATTTTTAGAAATATCTTGTTAAGATTTATATTCCTAGCAATATTTTAAATTAATTTCACACCTCTATATGAGAAAATGTTTCCAAGCTCATCGGAACAACATTAAAACATTTTCTGGGTATAAACCTGAAACTAATTAGCATTATCTGAAATCTTGAATATATCATTTAGTTTCATTAAGTAGACAATTACAAAGCCGGTATTGTACTACAAGTTCACCTTGCGCTACCAACACTTTTAATTCGAGTATAAATCGAGGTACTTCCTGTACTTTCAACGACAAGCGACAATCATCCCATAATCGTCAACAATCGTAGTATGTAATGGCGACTCCGAAGAATAGGAGATCAGCTCTGCTCGGAAAGAGGCATGCGTGACGCGCAGTTCCGAGTTAGCGTCCCTTATTTACCAATTCGGAAGCAATGTAAATCGCACTGTGACCGGACAGTAATCACAACACGAATAGGCGTCTCTCTGAGGAGACGGGGTCCACTGACCACGCACGAAGTTGGAAAAATTTCGTCCCAACTTGTCCAACTTGTCCACCCCAAATCGAGGTCAATACTTCAGCTTCTCATGCGATCGTCCGAGTGTATCGCCTTCCGCAGCATTGTCAGCGCTTCAGGAACTCGGATACTTAACTATCCACTTTTTAAGCAAAGCACCAAGCCCCTGATTCTGCCCACCTCTTTCACGAATCGCTAGGAAAATCTTTTTTTAGTGCCAGAAGTGTTTATAACTCAGATGATGCATCTGATGGAGATTTGTCATCATTAAGGCACCTAAGAAGAGAAATTTTTGATGTTACGAGTGCATGCAAGGTGCAGGATGCATAGTATGCATAGGGATGATGCTACCTTCCTGATGAGAATGGGGATGGCTAAATGAAGAAGGTCGAGAAGGGTGGAGAGGAAAGGGGTATGTGTAGGGGTTGTGGAGGTTGGAGAAGGATGGAGTACTTGAGGGAGCTCACCGTTTCCCTTATTCCTTCAATCAACGTCAGCTGGGGAGGCAAGTCTAGTGTACACTGGGCAAATACTCGCTTGCTCCGTACTAGAGCAGCATAGAGCCCAATGACTACATCATCCACGAGGTGGTGGTTAGCTAGACTCGGTTTACCCCCAACAGTCATCGAATCGATTCTTCCGTAAAAGAGCCAGCAGCACGCTCCTGAAATAAAAGATAGTCCGTACGTCTGTTCTAAATATATGTCTACGACATTCGCATTACTAGCTTAAGCCGGATCAACAAATGTGTATATAGCATCAGCTATAAGTGTCAAGGAGCCTAGATTTCAAGCAATCATCCGATTAGGCCAATTGAATTGTTTCCTAAGACCTGAGATTAAAATAAGACGAATAGGGAAAAGGGGAAAAAGTTATTAAATTCGTGTTTCTTGGAATTTAATTGGTATAATTCATTTGAATTGATCATTGAATTCATCATTGAATTGATCATCTGAAGTTGATTGCACTGAAAGTCATATGGCACTTCAGCACGCACGCATTAAAGCAAGTCGACACGATTAGAATTGTAGGTAACCTTCGTAGACTGAAACTTGAACTGAATAAGTGTTTCGTTATTTCTGACCTCGCTTCTATTTGATCTAAACTGACGTTTGACCGATTTTAATGAGATTTTGTGTTCTTCTTTGGATAAGAAAGTTGTACATGATGAAAGTAGTTTATTAAAGGAAGGAAGAGGACCGGATAAAATGATAGACATGCATCACAAGCAGTCTAAACAAGCCGTTTAGGCGACTTCAAGTTAACCCAAATTGACTCAATTGGATTAAGCGCGTCAGGGCGCATCCGACACTTGGGAACCGGCCCGCAACACGTCACATTTGACCCGCGAAAGTGCGAAAGAGACAGGAAAGCCGGGTGACTCTTTTGCTTCTCATGCAAATTGTCATCATTTCAGTCTCCCGTACTTTGCGTCTCCCTCGTTCCCCACTATTTCTCTGTCTTTTCAGTCACTTCTCAGCGAATTCAGCTTGTTAGCTAAATTGCGAGGACACCAGGGAAATTACGCCCCGGAGATCTCTGATGAATCTTTCAAGTAAAAGGTCATTCTGCATTAGAAAAAAGTGTCCGCTCTTGGTAACTGATGCCAGAAAATGTGGTGTAGGAAAGATTGTGAATTGGCAAGGTGACCGACCAATGATTGGCCGGGGTCGAGTAAGTAGAATCTCTCTCAACTCCAGGACCGTGTTCCGTTCCTGGAGTACGGCATAAGTAACATGCTGACGTCGATACTCGCACTCTGGTGTCTCTCATGTCAATTTGCAACAAGCCGCGGAAGGAAGGAGGGAGGTAGATGCTTACGTCGAAGCAGAGAATCAGAGGGTGTTGCGATTGGAGTGTCCGTTCCTTGGGTAAGCGGGACCCTCCGGTGCTCCTGTATCTCTCCTCTCTCTCTCGCTTGCTCTCGAATATGGATCGTCGGAAGTCACCTTCCTCATTATCATACCAGCCGGCCACTCGCTCACTCGGGCACAGCCTTCATCCTGTGTCCTAGTCACTTACGGCATGTAGGTGCCCAACTCAAGAGCATCAAGTCCGACAAGGCCGAACCAGAGAAGGGTCGGCTTTCGTTGCCTCTGCTGGCGTGAGAGCCCCTGCGATGGGGGACAAGACGCAAGTCCATTACACTCAATCACGACATGATTGGCTCAAACGATCAGACCATCACTCGCCGCACGTCGTACCTACATGCGATTACGTTTACGTGCTGCATTGACATTATCGTCTTCCAGATTCTTCTCCAGAATTTGGAAAGCTGACTCTGGGACCATATAAAGACACCTTTTTGGCTGATTTAAGATCACATCTTTATGAGTTGTGCGACCAGCAATCTGCAGATGATTAAGTGGTTCTCCAATGTGACTCTATAGGGTCTCTAAATTATACACCTAGCGACGATTTTCGCTCTCCTGGCGCATCTCCGGAGACATTGTCGTGCGATATCGCGTATGGAACTTTGGCAATTGAATATAATTAAGTAATCCTGGGCGCCCGACGATCCGACGTCGGGAAAAGTAGAGCCCGCAAAAACCAGAAACTCGCTGGAATATTGCCATAAGACTTGCTCTCCGGCGCAAGGATAATAACGACGTAATCCTAGATGCTCCGGTTGCCAATATGCCGCGGAAGTATCTACATAACTGCCTCGAAAAGTAGCCCGCGGCCAATAAAAGAGAAGCTCCAAGCTGTCGTTAAAACACAGTCACTTCTTTTTCCTTATTCGTAGTTACGTCTGCTCCGGTCACGAATTTTGGACACCAAATCTGCTATTAGTGTTGCATAACGACACGAGATGTATATAGATGTAGATCGTGTTGCTGTACGCGATCTACACTCAAAATTCTTGTGATCAACCCCTCGGAGTCATCAACCTTACTCCCGCCTTTTCATACTTCTTTTCAAACTCTCATTTCTCCAATTTAATCCCTCCAAATTTCGTCCCTTTAAATTCCCGTCCTTTAAATCTTTTCCCCTCTGACTTACGATAAAAAGTAGGCTTCCTATTTACTTCCTTGAAAACCGTTACTCCACCCTGGCACATGCCAACCGGTCGCGCGCCCAAAGTCTAAATATCGTAAGACGTTACGAGGGGGTCGAGTGTGGGGCCCCCAAGACGTTGGAAATGTCTTAGCGTGGCACGACAATGGCAAAAAGAAATCGAAACGTCGGTTACGCCTCGCTTCGGCAGCTGGCACGCGCGACTTTAGAGTCGTACCTAAGAAAGCCTCCTCCTTAGTTATTTCTCTTCTTCTTTCTCATCTACCTGCTCTCTCCAAACCTTCACCCTCTTCCTTGCTCCTGCCAGAAATCTCCTGCATATGCAGTGCAGTCAAGCCAGGGGGAAGTAAGACTCCAGAAGTTGCCTTAACCGAGAAACCGAAGGGGATACCTGGTCATTTAAATTGGGAAACACCACCCGGTGAAACCACCTGAACCGAGGGGACCTCCTCGATCTTGCATTGGTGCCGAATTTCAGGGACTTTCACTTTTTAAAAGCCCACCATCTGAGATTTAATGAGCGGAGAAGCAGAAGGAGCAGATCAGAGACAAAAATTATCAATCTCGGGAATGTAGAATGATACTTGTTAATGTTAAGTGATGTTAAAGAAAGCATTTGTGAAGTAGAAGAAGAAGAGCATTTAAATTTAAATTGACATTTAAATTGACGGGACTGAGTCTACGCCATTGAGGGCAAAGACCGTTGTTCCTACTTCCTTTCCAAGGGAGAACTTGGGGCGCTATAAGATTTTTTGCAGCTTTCAATATCAGACGTTAGAATTTCCCACAGAGAAGTCATGGGAATATACCGGGAGGAGTCTATGTACTATAAATATCTCGCTAAAAGTCTTGAAAGAGATTGGCAAGTTGCCTTGGGAATTTTTCAAATAGGGTAACGTCTTTCGTCAACCATTGGTAACAGCCCTCTTTTCTCTTTCTTGATCGGTTGAGAGTGTGAATCTTCGGGAAACCATAAACACTGAAGATACCGATGACCGTTTTATTTCACAAAGGCACTGTCACCTGGAAAACCGTTACTATCAGATGAAAGCAATACGGATTAGATTCATAGAGAGATGAATTGTATTATTCATATAATCACATAGATAAGATTCACAGGGCGTAAGATGTAATATGATGCTGGTGCAATGCAAAATTGAAATCACGGTATTGTAAAAGGAAATCATGTATGATTGTATGGTATTAACGCTTAACCAGATGATTATACATATTTAAATTACTCAGCTCATGAAGAGTGAAACACCGCAAATTGGCTGAAAAAGTGAAATTACGGTGCAATACCGAATCGGATTACCGAAATTGAAACCAAAATCGAAAGTAATGATGGTGATAATAATGTGCCGCTGACCTCTATTGTTTATAAAACTCGGCAAACGATCAAAGGTCGACGATATGGGTAACATTATGAGGTGGGGGAGAGAATTAATGGATCGGCGTTACCGCAAAACGGAAGTAAAAACGAAACAAAATTTAACGAGCTGTGAATTATGAAAATTGTTCGACACTCTCGCTTTATAAGCGTCTCGTTTTTGGATGTTTGCCAGTGAACTGCAAACGATTCGAATGCAAAATAATACTAATGATGATAATAATAAAACCGCGACGAGGTGGGGGGACAAGTGGAAAGGGGCATGGATCGGTTCATCGACGCATTAACGCAATTAACCTTCAATTAATAACACATCATTTGACACCGGTCAACTTGTTGCATCGCGGCTAGCCGATAACATGTTAAACGCACACTCCGACGTTTGTGTGCATAATTCTGTTGGCATTTATGTCCTGTGTGTAGGTGCAGGGGTGAATACAAAGTGCGGGGGTGTGTACATATAGTTAACGTTTGATCGTATGCGACTGTACCCTTGGCGTGGGGTCGAATAAGCGACGCGGTAATAATGAAACGAATGTTACAATAATTTTATGATGAAGGGGAAGCAACACGGTGGGTTACTAGCTGCGTTATACTGAGTTCCTACGTATGGTGGACATGGGCCACTGCCTACAATTGAGTTCCCATGCTACCCCCTGCGAATAACTCCCGCTCATTTCGACACTAACCACGTGACACCTACAGGGGGTGAAATTCCGATGCACATGTCGACACACGGTGTAAACTCTATGGTGCACAATCCACCATATGGGGTACGCACATGTGATAATCTACTCTTTTTGAATCCTACACGAACCAAACAGGAAGACAGTCCAGAGACCAAACTAGAATAAGTCAAAGGGGGTGAATAAATAAATTAGGCCAATCCTTCTCGACTTCCTCCGTCAGGTCGTGAGACTCGTATTCACTTCCTCTAGTACTCTATATTTATAGCAAGGAAAATTTTTGTCTCATGATCAGAAATACACTGTAAAAAATTTCTGGAAAATATAGCTAGATAAATAATTTAAATCTGCTTATCAATTCCCTAATGATTATATTAAATTTTAATAAAAAAGTTAAAAATGTTTTTTTATTTTCCTGATAAATGCTTAATATAATTACGTTTTTATATGATTAGTGGGTTTCTATTCAAAATACCTGTAATTAATTACATTTTATGAAAGTTCCTTCATATAAAATTTACTACGAAATTCATCTCCTTTTTGAAAATTCGATAAAAAAATGTGAAATGCAAAATTTCATTTAATTAATGTTTCATGCTTAAAATAAATTAAAAAATGGCAATTAAAATTAAATTACAACTTACATGTTTCTTAAATACTGTCACATTTATTTTATCATCCCGTTAATGTATACTTTTTATAAATGGCCAGAAATATTCCTACCTCGTGAATTCTTACACGGGTGCTGCATCATTATCTGAGTACGCGTTACTTCACTCCTCACGTTGTAAATTAAAATTAAATTAAATACTGGGAGACCCGTGTTTACAATTATGAGTAAACTGCGTTCTAATTCGGGGGAAAATGTGTTACATGAGAACTATTTTTCCCAGCATAAAAAGTTTAAAAAAAATATAATAACACTTAGAACTCTGTGTAAAAAAGTACCTTTCGCTCGCTTGCACTTTAAACTTAAATAAATCAGTAATTAGACGATTTTTTATGATTTACTTTTGAAAAGAGTAATTTTCGAGACTTGTACAATGTTTGGTTAGCAATCTCGATTCAAGAACCCTTTAAAAAACAGTGAAAAAAATTAAGAGGGTCTTGTATGGAAGGTCGGGTACACTTAATTCTCTTCGTTAATTACCAAACTTGGATATTCAGTATTATCAGCTCTCTTGAACAACCAATAGTTCCCAACAATGGCCACCTGGGCTGGAAGTCCGTTAACTGCAGGAGTTCGCCAGAGATACTCTTGCATTATATATATGACCCCCTAGACTTTTCCTCATGCCCTTTCAGACTGACCATCTTACAATTAAAGTACGGAAATCAGAAAAACCAAAAAAATTATTAATCTCGATAGCACTCACTCGTCCAATTCTATCTATACTTCAATGATTCTAATCACCCTTCAAAATCGAATCACCTGCCTAAGCGTTAAACATCGCATGACGCGCAGGAAATGATTGTTGTTATGTCGGGTGCGATCCCCTACATCGATCATCGAAACCGGGTCAGTCACATACAAGATTCATGTTTGAGTTCTTATGTTTTTTATAGATTACTTCAATTTCATTCCTCAAAAAAGCATTTTGTATATCTTAATGAAATAATAGAATTTTTATCTTTACAAGTGAAACTCTTGAATCATTAATTCTGAAATTCGTCGGAAGCAAGGTTCGTGCATCGAAGTATAAAATTCCGATGTTAAAATAAAAAGAACGAAGGTTGAAAAATTTGGACCAGGTCAGCCGTAACCGGAAGACAATGCAGCCTCCTCCCACAGAAAGTTCTGCTCGAGCACGTAGCTGTAACTTGGTTTGTCTCGCAGGACCGATGTGTTTGTCAATGTGTGTTCGTCTATCGTCCGGTGATGACAATACGAAGTGAACACGCGCGTTCTAGGTGCTCATCGCCGTGAACACGCTTCTCGCGTGTAATTAGCTTTCCGGTTACTTCCGACTCGAGGTTGAGGGGCGGAGAACGAGTTCCTAAAGCCATTTCCGACAGGGCACCTTTTTTCCTGTCTCACGCATGGAGGCTCGCAAGGGAGTACAGAGGAAGGTGTGCGTGGGGAGGCTTGCGATGGCCCCCCTCGAAGCTTCCCCAGGTAAAGTGTTTTCGACCTTATCGTTCTACGAGTCCTCGGGATCGCACCATATGTCGCACCACACGGCTCTCGCTCCTCAAATAATTGGAATCCAGATAACTTATCGACAATACCAAACTTAATCTGATCGTCCTCTATTTTCTCTTACTTTTCCTTCGATAACCGCGCTTTTTATGACAAATCGTCGATAACAGTTGCCAACGATTGATAGTTTCTATTTTTCTCAAAAATATCTGGATTATAACTATTTGAAATGAAAAATGCAGCTTTGTCTTTCGTTTAATGAAAACGTATGATAGTTAAATCTGTTTTCTTCGACCGACTTTGTATATTGGCTTTTCGGCTCGTGCCTATAGAGGTAAACTGTGGTATATGTTGGACTATCGAGGGCAGGTGGTTTGAACTGCTCAGCTGTTGCTTCGGATACACGCATTGCGTACTACAACCGAGGTATAGTGTACATTCACGTATACCATCAACGCCTGTCTAGTATACACACAACAGTCACCCTAAACTCAGGACATATTCTCAAACATGCAAGCGCATCTATTTCTCCCAAAGCGAGACAATGTATGTTCAATTTATCGATTAAGGACACTCGATAACCGCTCATCGACTATTTTCATAACAGAGAAATAATTATAGAAATTATTTGATACAAAATAATGTGTTGATAAAACAGATTAAATGACAAAAGACTGGAAAAAGAGGGATAAAAATTGAGAGTTTAAGTGCGTTATTACCCTTATTTCCCCGAGTTGAACTTAAATGGAGAATACCAATTGTTTTATATTTCTTTTGGCGATTATCGAACTTTGCAGTGAAGCGAAAGAAGAGTCTCGGCGACTTAGTAAAACTACTTTAGCAAATAAGATATTCTGTGGAGTAATTTTCTTATAGTCAGAGACACGGACAGTCCTTGAAAATGCTCGATCCTCTTTTTCTAATACCACCAGGTTTTGCTTAACCGACCCTCGATATTCAAGTTAAGAATATAAAGCTATATATACCTTCGCGAAAGTACTGCTTTCTTTCTTCTTATTTCTTCTTATTTCGTGTACTTCTGAGATTATCGTACACTCGGACAAGCTTTACAAACGGAATCGATGTTCTTTCAACTACTTTGCTAATTTACCCAGACCGAGTTCTTTTCAATTGCAAGGGTTGAACGTAGATCGATTCATCATTATGTCTTTTGTTATTTATATTCGTATGAAGGGAAGTAGGTACGCAATTTTCTCAAAATCCACGATTATTTTGTATTTTTGTTGAGCCAATTTTATTTTATAAATAGCATATTTATTATTGGAATATAGCAATTATGTATTTCCTTTTTTCCCCTTAGAGAAAGATAACATATACACAAAGATAATTATGCTATGATCGGTACAATTGATTCCATGCCCTCTTAATTCTTCTCTCAGTAAAAACATAAAACTTTTTAGAGTCCGACTTGAAAAAAAAGACTTTCTTACGATATTTAAGAATATCCACAGAGCCTTATTTTTATAATAAGTTTGTAATGACATATAATTATCGTAATTACAGACTTTGCATGTCATACAAGTCATATGCATAATTTCGGTATTTAAAAGTTACTTTAAGCCGGGAGAATAATAAACGAGTGTAATTTTTAACGTGTCTTGGAGGAAGCGATCAATTAATTATCTATCGTATTGAATAAAAGATAAAGTGTACAATTGCGTTAGATATATATATCTCTGAATCGAGTGGTTTATGAAAGTCGCTAACTTTTAAGTGCCTTTTTCATTTTTAATATCTTTAATATAATATATTTAATAATATAATATATAATGTTTGCTGTAAAAGTGGAGTTGTGAGAAAAAATAATAATAAGAAAATGATATTTGTGTTTCAGACGGATACTATAAAAGTGCGGATAATCGAGACGAGGGAGCGAGGGGCAGTTAGCCCTTTGGCGAACTCGAAGGATGCAGCTCCCAGGCGGGAGCACGAGGATTCCGCCAGCGAGCGCTCCAGCCGCTTTTTTCGCAATAATCAACGGTAGCAACATCATTGACAAATACAACAACAACAAGAACAAATCAAAGAGTAGCAAAACAAGTGCAAGTAGATACCGTCGTGGCAGCGGCAGAAGTAAAGAGTGCTGCACTAGCCTCGGCCACGAGCCAATTCCTTTAAAGAATCGTCGCGGTTTCGACTTGAGAACAATTCGTCGATACCGAGACACGGAACAGCATCAGCTGTTGGCATCAACTCCACGGCGGAAGGTGTGGAGCAAGGAATAGTGAAAAGGAGAAGAAAAAGAGACAGAAGAGGCGGTGGAGCAAGGCGAGACGAAAGATACCAAGGAAGAAGAAAAAAAAGGGCAAAGAAGAAACGAAAAGAAAGGAAGAGAAGGAGTCGAGAGGGACTTCAAGACAGGGTGCTGGAGTCGTCGTCGTAGACGGCGGCGGCGCCAGAGGAAGAAGCTGCTGGGCAAAGGGTGAAGTAGGAAAAGCATCAGCATCAGCATCAGCAGCAGTAGCAGTAGCAGTAGCAGTAGTCCGCGAAGGAGAAGGTAAAGGAGAAGGAGTCGTGGAGAGGGAGTTCGAGGGCGGCCGAGAAGTGGGGAGACCTTGTTCGAAGGAACGAGGAGGCAGCAGCTGCCGAGGTGGTAGGGGTACAAGTACCGTGTAGAAGCTTCAACGGTAGTAGAAGCAGCGCGCCGAGCCACGAGGGGCTATTCAAGCGCGAGGGGGAGGGGTGACAAGGAGCCCTGGCGGGGAGGGGAAGCAGAGGCCTTCGGGGGGCCGACCAACCAGACGGCTGATGATGTCATCGGAGGAGGAGACCGAGTGTTTCGCCCTCTACGGAGCAACCACGGACAGTAAGCAACAGCAACTCTTGAAGAAGCAGAAGCGCACCAGACAGCGCGTGGACGCCGGCGAACCGCGTAACAGCTACTCGAGTATACCGAACTTTACCTCGCGGCCTTCTTTTCCGGGCGGTGGTTTTTACGGTGCGATATTCAGTGGTAACGGTGCATCGCATCCACAAACTCAACAATCACATCAACAACAACAGCACCTTCAACAACAACAGCAACTCCAGCAACAGTCTGGAGTGCCAAGAAGTCAAGGTCATCTCAGTGCAACAACGACGGGTCCTACGGCAGCCCAGCAGCATTCCGCCCACGCGGCCTTCGGCTTTTTTGGGGCAACGGGCTTCGGCCCTCCCAAAATGCTTAACGAACTCTTAGGCCGACAGGTCAAGCAGGCCAGCGACGCCGGAGGATCGCCTCTTGAAGGTAGCCACGGAATGACTGGTGCCGGCATGGAGTCTGCTGCTAATTTGCAACAGGGGGCTGTGGTTAACTGTGACGAACTCACCACGGCAGAATTAGCGCCGCACATGCTTCGCAACTTACTTCAGACGCACAAGCTCAATGCCCTCTCTGCGCAGGATCAACCTACCAATAACAACAGTATTCACAATAACAATAACAACACCACCACAGACTTACTTAAATCCCAACAGCATCAGCAGCACAGTCCTCAGCAGCATCAACATCAGCAGCAGAATAGTGACAGTGCGCGCAGTGGAACAGTGCAGAGTGGCGGCGAAGACAGTGTTGATGGCAATAATGTCGTGAATAATGCGAACCACAGTGACCGCGAGAGCGTGATGCCAGGAGACGCTGAAGATAGTGCGGAAGATGTGGCTTCGGCTCAACGCGCCATGGATGAGGCGTTAGCCGAAGCTGGTATGGAACCCGGTGCAAATTTGGACGGTTCGGATTGTGAGCAAAGCCTTCCATCCAGTCCCTCAGCTCCACAATCGGCATCCGTCTCTGTCAAAGAGGAGATGCAGGATTCGATGAACCTTAAGCGTAGTCCCAGTAATTCACCCTGCCCTATCGTTCCTAAAACAGAAACGAACTCACCTACGACAGAAATCAAACGAGCTCGAGTGGAGAACATCGTTAGCACGATGCGAAGCAGTCCGGCTCTTCAGCCAGCTACTGTTAACGGCTGCAAGAAAAGGAAACTTTACCAGCCTCAGCAGCAAACGGTTCACCACGTTCTCCAACACAGTGTCACCGACTCCCTAATGGACTACGAGGAAGAGAGCGAGGAGGAGGAGGATCCGCAGCCGATTAGGCAAAAACGAGACAACCTCAAAATTCAACTTAGGAGTCTGCATGAACAATTGGCTGAAATGCAACAAAAATACAACGAGCTCTCCAGCAAAATGGAAGTGGAAACGAGTGAAAACGGAGACGCGCCACCTAGTCCACAAATTCAACCTCAACCCCCACCAAGACCACCACGACCTCATCCACCTCCCTATAACGGCCTCGCGACTTTGCCACCCGATCATCCGCATGTCGCGGCAGCAGCCGTCTATCACAAACTTTACCTCGAACAACAGCAACAACAGGCTGCCCTCGAAAGGATGAAACAGCATCAGGAGGCTGCCAGGCAGCAGCAGCAGCAGCAACAACAGCAGCAGCAACAACAACAGCAGCAGCAACAGCATCAACAAAACTCACCTCAGTTGTCGAGTCAGTCCCAACAACCGAGTCAAAACAACACTGCACCACCAACTCCGCAGACTCCTCAGCTGCAAGCTCCAAACACACCTCTACTGCATAAAGACTACAAAGATTTCCAAGAAAGGTTAAATGTCTTTCGAGGGGCTACAGTAACTGCAAGTTCCTCGGGGCCTGTCATTACAGGCGCCGACCTTGAAGGGTTTGCGGACACCCTAAAAACCGAAATCACCTCTTCCCTGTCAACTCTCATTGATAGCATATTTGCGAGGTACGCACCGCACAGAAGGTTTCTGGGCAAGCAGAGTGAAGCTGTGCAAGCTGCCAGTGAACAGCTGAGTAAAGAAATTTTGGCGAGTCAGGTTCTTGAGAGGAAGTCACCAAGGACGAAAGTTGTCGACAGGGGAGCACCTCAAACACCCGGAGGCCCAAACGGGCTACGGGGGCCCCTAAACGGTGGGCCCCCGCCTCCACAGTCTACGGGATTTCCCCCCATCGGCCCCATGGGTGGTGGTCCCCATGGTCCACATTCTGGCCCCACCGAAAATAACCTTAACCAAATTAACCAACTGCCCCCGCATGTCAGGCCAAGTGTCGGAATGTTTCAAACCCCGAAACCATCTTCGATATACGCAATGGCTTCGATGCACGCGCAACAGCAACAACAGCAGCAGCAACAGCAACGGGAACAGCAGCGTGAACAACGTGAACAATATTGCAATATGAGAAACGACGACAGGGAGAGCAGGGATTCCGAACAAAACGAAGCCCTTTCGCTTGTCATGACGCCGAAGAAGAAACGTCATAAGGTGAGTTTCTTATATCACTTATACTAATTATGTTACTTATAAACTGATAAAACTTATCGCTGATAAAAAGCGAACTACTCTAAGCAAGCTACTTCTCTTTTGATTGTAAATTTATCATCTCGTTGCAATATATATTAATTTTAGAATTAATGTTATGTGTATAATTTTAAGAACTTGAATTGGATCATCTTAGTAAAGATATATATTGAAACAGTTGTTTTCTCAGGTGACTGATACCAGGATTACGCCGAGAACAGTGTCGAGAATCTTAGCGCAAGAAGGTTCCGTGTCACAGGGTGGTAGCGATAGTCCTCCACCACCCCCGCCTCCTAGAGCTTACCACACGCCGATGCTGCCAGTGTCCCTACCAACGAGTGTGGCGATACCAAACCCAAGCCTCCACGAGAGTCAAGTCTTCTCGCCGTATTCGCCGTTCTTCAACACTCATCCGGGACATCCGGGTCAGGTACCACCACCAGGGCCTCACCATCTTCCGGCAAGTCCACCGGGCAGTGGCGTAGAGCTCAGGGATTCACCTCCACTGCCTCATCCCCCAGCTATGTTGCATCCTGCTCTTCTTGCGGCAGCGCAACATGGCAGCCCGGACTATGGACATCTCAGGATGGACAGCAACGACCGAGGTAGCGATTGCAACTCCGGTGATATCAGTTTCGACGGAGTTCAGCCTACAATATCCTTTTTAATGCTGATTGCAAAGAATTTCAAATCTTGAAGAACTTGAAGAAAGCTAAACTCAAAAAAAAAGAATTGACTCAATGATTAGACTCACAAAACTAGACTCAAAGTTATATTGAAAGACTGAATTAATAATGTCTCAAAGCTGACACCATCAGGAATCGAATCTTGTAGTTGTTAGATTACTATATTTTATTATTTAATCAAATTGCCTTGTTAATGAAGTTTCAACTATGTTTCATCTATAGAACTATTTTAACTAGTTGCTTGCCAAATCATATTTTATTAGAGTTGGATCTTTGATACACCGCGAAAAATAGACTTGGGAAAAGAAATGCAATTGAAAATGTGCACGCGGAAGGTTCTCGGAAAGCCAGACGATTACTCTGCTTAGAAATGTTTTGCGGATAAGAGTACGCGAAAGCTTGGAAACTTTAGACTTTAGTTAGGATTTTTCCAGAAAGAGCGATGCAAACTGGCTCGGAGAAGTTAAGGTAGTTTGGACGAATGTTAGATTAGTTTGCCGGAGAGTTAGGCTATTGTTGGCTGCACCTACGAGCAGAGTTTGTCCGACAACAAGGGGCAAGTCCAAAGTTCTTTGCCTACTCGGTTGCCCTCCTGCAATTTTATCCTCGAAACGAAAGATAGAAGACCCTCCGTTGACTCTTTTCAGTACTCGTGTTGATTGTTGAAACTTTCTTGCCAAGGGTTATTTCACAACTGTTAACATTTTTCCATCCCCATTCTCGGAAATTTTTTTCAGCAATTTCTGTGTATTTTTTCTGGTGTATGAAAATTTTCGAGTTTCATCAGACGATTCCACGAATAGACCTGATCTTGCCGCATCAGTTGGTGTGCACTTTTTTCCTGATCACCTTGTCGTAGAACGCCTTGGCGGGAAATTTCGAAAGGGTACCCAACGTGCCATGAGATCGGGTTGCAGAAAGATGGGGGTGGAACGTAGGCCGATTGAGCACGGTGCATCGGAACTGCATCGTATGGCAGAGCGTTCGATCGGTACATGAGGTTCTTTGCCGCCTTTTTAGACGGCCTTTGATGTAAAATCAATGGCGCATTTTTCCCTAGTGAGGTAGGTCGAGCGCGCGGCAGTTCTACGAGCAACGGTAACGTCAGAAGCCTGTTTCGACGGATTCGCTCTGGGCTTAATATGCATCAAAATAGGTTCTTCATTGACGCCAGTGCGTGCAATGAACGCCGACTACCTTCATAAGGCTTGAACAAATTCCCTTCGTTATTACCCATTACAAAACGGGAAAGCAGGATATATCATACTATTTCAGAAAGCACTCAGTCTTTGATCACCTGTTTTCCGGGGCACATTTTCCAGTGGAAAAAGAGCAGTCGTAGGGAAAGTTTAACAAACGAGAAGTTGTAGAGTTCAAAGGGGGAAGATACGCGGATCAAGTCGAATAAGAATGCGATGAAACCACATCAAGAGATCCTATTACAGATAAGGAGTCGGTAAGGCTTCCGTTGAGGATGCGGCCAATCGTAGGTCTACCACAGAACATTAGACCCCTGCCCTCGCGACTCTCACAGCTTGTACGATTTCTAATCCAATTTGATACGAAGGAAAACACGATTAAGTTTGAGATATCCGCAGACAGAAGGAAATTCGTCAGTCTTTAGATTTTTGCATGATTCGATTCCTTTTATGTGATCATTTATTGCTTCATTATTTGAGTCGTTGGCCTTAGATAATTCTCATCAATTGATTGAATTATAATACTCATGTTCCAACTCGAATGTGGATTATAAATTGATCAAGATACTATAAGATTAATAAAATATTAGATATATTTCCTTAACCACAGTGCACTCGTCGACGTTGACGCCGATGCATCTCAGGAAGGCGAAGCTGATGTTCTTCTGGGTGAGGTATCCGTCCTCAGCTGTCCTCAAGATGTACTTCCCCGACATCAAGTTCAACAAAAATAACACCGCGCAGCTCGTCAAGTGGTTTTCCAACTTTCGGTGAGTACCAATATCATTTTCCTTCTGTATGCATCACGAACATGTTCTTCTAAATCGGGGCAATTGGAATTCAGATCAACTGAGGTTGGGCATGTTCGGGAATTCAGATTCTTTGAGAATCGAACTTGTAAGGATCTTCAGTGAAATTCTTTCCCGCGAACAGAAGATGTCCTTACGACCTTTATGCAAACGAGAACGAGGTTTTCGTGGGATTGACCACTCCCTTTTACAGAGGCGGTCAGAGCCCAAGAGAGTCTCGATGGGTGTGTCCGAATCTTAATTACCCTCCCCCGAGTAGTCGGATAAGTAACGTATCTACACCGCGACAGGTAGCTGTAGGATGCTACCTACATGCTGACCAGGCATTAGCCTGATTATAATTAGGCTGAGTAGGTAGAGATCCAAGATAGAGAATAGACGAAGGCCCTCCTGTGACCTCAACTTATTTGTTATATACCTCGCTTGTCTTTTTCTTCAAACTTTATAGCTCAAGTCCATGGTCATTTAAATTAGATTTAGAATATTATAAAACCCTGAATTCTTGTATTGAAGAAGTGGTTAGTCGAAATATTAAACACTAATACCTGAAAAGAAATCGACACTTGAGTGGATAAAGTAGTCTCTCAAAAGTATGTCCAGATAAAAGCGAGACACTGCAAGGATAAGCTTAAGCGCATTACATGAGTACTTAATTGCATCGTGACACAACGAATCGTAAAAATACGAGTGCTGTCGAGTTGCAACCATTTCCTTTTAACACGTACTTCATACTTCTGCCCAAACTTCTTCCCTAGCAACCGCGGAGCAAATGAAAGGCGGAAGAGGATAAATTAAAAAGTTTCGGATGTCCAGCGGGTTTCATCGCAATGAACACAAAGCTAATTATGACTCGAATATATTCCAGTACAAGCTGCTGTTGTCGGCCTCAAGCAGAGTTCCATCTCCCTCCGACCTTGTCGAATCATCACGCATCTTTCCTCTTTTCCGCTGTGGCATGTTTTTCGTATTCTCGATTACTCGACTCTGGATACACGAATATAAACCCTTGCATACATTCCTTTGAAAACGATGTAAACCCCAAACTGAAGGCCAGAAACCATTCTTCCTCTCCTTTTCCCGAAAATCGATAGCCTGGAATGCAAATGAATGTGAGTCTCCTAAGACTTGAATTCAAGAGTTATCTCTTTTCAATTATATAATCAGTGTTTAATTAGATTAATTAAAGATAATTATTGTCATTGTCTCAAGGGTGAACTTCTTCCTGGATTTTAATTTCAATGACCCTAGAATAACATGGAAAAAAAGCTTGAAATCATTGTCTTGTCTTTGTCTGTAGGTAATGACCGTTCGTCCAAACGTCCCTTGTCATTTCAACGCACGCTCGTTACCCCCAACCCTTGTCGCCTTCCCTTGTTCCTTCGACGGCTAATCACGTAAGGGTTTACCGGGGTTTTTCCTCCTCGTTTTCTAGCAGGCGTTGTCGAGCGTGCTCGATCTGATAGCCTAATGCACGGCTTCCTATGCGGAAATGCCTCGCTACATTATTCTACGCTCCTACGTGTGTACACCAACCCCCTTTCCACCGCTGTACTTTTGTCACGAGAACTCGACATCCCCCAGCCACCCCCTCCTCAGCCACCTCCTCAAATTACCGATATTAAATGCCTAGCAGAAACATGTCTCTCGATCATGTTACATTATTATAGCTTTCCAATCGTTCAGAACTTATATTTCAATCAGCAGTGCTGGAGAACTTGGGAAACCTACCCTTAAAAACATAGTATTTATCTTTATTTATCTCTATATTTATCAAAGTATTTATCTTATTCTATCTTTGCCAGTGTTTCAATTTTGATATCAGAGCCAAAATATCAGAGGCCCTTTCCAGGTGGAAAAGGCCTAGAATTTTGAAACCAAACTTTTGCTGATGATAGTGATAGGACATCGATATTGATTAACATCAGAAACATCGATGTTTAGCTTTCAATGTCGATTTTTTTAATATCGATGCTTCAGCTTCGAGAGGTTTTCGATGATTACATGTTTTCTTTTGGTGTTTAGAGCAGGGTGGCTATTTTTCAGAGAAGTCAGGAAAGTCAGGGAAATGTAAGTAGTTGTCAGGGAAATAGACAACTACTACTTTATAATCGAAGGATTATAAAGAATTTCTAGGCATTCTTTGAGAATCTCTGGGTTTCTATAATGATTTGAAGCCATTTCACAAAATTTTATAACGTTTCTAGGAATTTCAAGAAATTTCAAGGAATTTTCCAATAGTATTATTATTGAAAATTTGTTCACGTTATACTTCTCTGTCAGGTAAATTGAAAAATTGAATTTTGTGATCACCCTGTCAGAGCCAATATTTGCGTTTTTCAGCTTATTGGTCATTTAAAGTTTTAAATAAAAATTAATTGAAACTGATGTCGATAAATTTCGATGACGATGTCTGGTAAAATTGACATTTTGCCTTCGATGTCTCATCACTAGCTGATTTACATTTTCTGCTGATGAACATGTTTAAAAATGAAAAAAAGTTCCATTGGTCACTATTGTGGCGATTTTATATGATGTTAGATGTCTTAAAGGGTATCTGGTGTGTCATCTGATGGCTGGAATTATTGACAACCTTCGTCGAATAAAGCGTTCGCATAGGGTGATTGGGGTCGTTGAGGACGGGGGTGGAAAAAGAGATAGAACCGTGGACTGTGGTTAGCCAGTTATCAGATCTCACGACAGGACACGCGACAGTACAACCAGATCATATCTTTCGGGATGGAAGGAATTTTATGTCGTATAATGGACATCGGACGTACACGACATAGACTCGGTCGAGGCTGTGCTTCGCACGAAACCTCCTTCGCTATTTAAATATGAAAATCCTTATTGCGTCAATTCCACCATTTACGTTTATCAAGCTTTCACATATCAAACCTCCGATATATTAAAAGACTCAGCCTCATTCATAGACTTTTATTCCTGCAGAAACTTGGAAAAGATTGTAAAGTATTGAATACACTGAATATTGAATGCACAAAATTACTTTGAAAACAAAATAGCGTAAAACTTTCAGCATGCAAGTATAAAAAAAAAGGCATAAAATATTGTTTCTGAGGTTAATATAATAATTTTCCCTAGTTTCGTGTTCGAAGTAGAAAGTATGTATTATTTGCGCTTTACTGATAACAATTCTTCCCTTGTCGCAGTCTTGACGTTCCGGAAATGTTGATTCGAAAACAAGATTGTATTGTCAATAAAGATATAGCCATTGACAACTAAAGGGGCGCGCTGCTCGTGTTTCTTCTCCTTCGAAGCGCTTCTTATCACGCGTTCATCGTTTCGTGGGTGAATATTACTGCGTGAAACCACTTCGTAAGGGAGGTGTAATGACGAGGTAATTTTCTAAACACAAATTTCCTCCTCCGTTCTTATCTATTCGTCGCACACGTGACCGATCGTTAGTCCGCTCTTCTTCTTTTTCTTTCAGGCCTTCGTGTTTGTTGGAAAATGGATATACCGGTATTCTTTCCTTGAAATATTCCGCAGTGGTAAAAACTTCCTCATAATCAATTAACATGATAAAAGTATCTATTATAGGAATACGAGGAAAATGTGTAATATAATCTGAGATAAATTGTTCGACTCGTTTTTCTTCTCTCGGAAGGGAGAGATTAAATTCACCTGTGTTAAAAAAGAAAAAAAAAGTCGAAGAGATCTTGGCAAGATCTCTTCTCCCTTGGAAATCGGTTTTTCCTTGCAGCGAGTTTGTCAAGCAAACAGAAGGTACTCGTGAAAGTCGCGCCGTTGTAAAAGGCTGAAAGAGAGCGTCCAATTAAAAGCGACGTAGGCGGTTTACCGAAATCTTGACTACAAACGAGAGAGGCAATCTCCACACACGGGCCGTATGTTCTCCTAGACGGGTGTTTTTTAATCCCACAAGATTGCAGTGGTATGTAAGCAGGGAAGCAGGGAAGCTGGAAAGCAGTAAGCGGCGAGAGGACCATTTAGCGAAAAGGCTAGACGCGACAGTCACGCGTGTACCTGCCTCTTATTTTGCTTGGTTGCTCTGGTAGGTGGGTCCGTATGTGGTTTCGAGCACACATGCTGGGCAAGCTCGAGTTTTCTCTTATTGCGAGGGATAAGCCTACTCGAGGGGGTGGAGAAAATTCGAGCCTTGAGGTAGGCTTGGGCTGAAATACCTGAGTATGTTGGCTCAACTATACGCACATAGAATTGTATATGCATATGCAGATGCAAATGCAGATATTTGCGCACACAATGAGACGATAGCCCGCTTACGCGAGCCATTCTCTTCATACTTACTGAAGAGCATGTGAGCTTCCGGGCGCACTGCCGGAAGGACGTAAGTGGGAGTCTTGTAATTATTATGCTCTCTCCTTTATTACTTTCTCTCTCCTAGTTACTCTCCAAGTATCTCAAACTCTCCAGTTTCTCATCTCCCTCATTTTAAATCTTTTTTTTTTCCAAAATCTCGTCCTTGATTACGCAAGAACGCGCATAAAGAAGGATTCCCTCGTTCCAGAGGGATTTCGAAAGAGATCGTTGACGATACATTCATGGAACGAAGACGCACTTTTTCAAACAAAACAAAAAAAAAGAAACAAGCCTAAGAGGGGTCCTGTGTCTCTTACACGTCTGAGACAAGAGTACCAATATCTCTCTTTCTCGCTCATCTTCCGTAGTAAATCTCTATCCGTCTCTCCCGAGACCCTTGAAAGAAAGAAGGGATCCTGGCGAAATGAGCAAGTACGAATCCTTTGAGACAAAAGCTTTTAGAGGTGGAGGGGCGGTTGGTAGGGGTGAGAAAAGGGGTAGTCAGGATGTATCGCGCTTCCGTATTTGGAACCCTCTGATGAAAAGAAGAAAACTTTGGTCTTTGACTTTTCGGCCGCGGTCTTGATGCCTGATCTCTTTTTCTATTTGTACGTCTTCTCTCAGGCCTCTTCTCTCTCCTTTTTTTCCTTCTCTACTCCTCGAAGGAAAATGAGAGGTAAAGAAAGCGAGGGCCCTCGATGTTTACAAAGGAAAGTCCTTCGCATTTGTATTCGGTGTAGGTGTCTACACGACCACGAGGTATAAATATGTGCGCATACAGAAAACCGCATACAACCGTCTTGTACGTATACCTCAGATCTCGAGAATCTTCTTAATTAAAAACTCACTGCACGGCACAATGGAGTTGCAACTCTTTGAGCACTGACTCGCCTAGACTCTCTTTGGGCGACGCTATAAAATCTATCCAAGTTTGATATCCAGATAGTTCAGTATCCAGATAGTTTGGTATCAAAGTAGATTATCTGTGCTAACATAAATTATGCAAAAGGTAGTCACTTTCTTTTGGTCCCCGCGTAAATACATAACGGTGTACGTCGGGTTCTTGGACCATTCGTGAAAGTGGTTGAGAATTGATTTTGACCTGCTTTCGCCTTGACTTTTGAGGGAAGATTTTTTTCGACAGGAGTAAAATCCACTTTAAGTTGAGGCGGATGAAGCACCGTGCCCCATCGAGCGAACCAACCCTACGCGGTGGTTCTGCGCGTAAACGGCAGTCACTTAATTAAAAATTACTTAATTACGTTCTTGGCACTAATTAGTGGCGCTTGACTCTCTCTTGCCCGTATAGCTCGGCTGCCTAGTAAACCCTTCCACCCCCGCGACCCACCTCTTTCCTTCTTTCCTCTCACTCAAACCCTCGTCCGCTACCCGGCTTTGCCTTCTACTTTCCTACCTTTTTCTTTCACTGCTTGCAAACTCCACAGCAACCTCGGCTTGTCTTGGTTTGCATTCTTCCTTCTCTCGTAGAAAGTATCGCGCCGCAAAGACAAGCTTCAATGAACTCTCAGTCAACGTTATTCTTAACTTACTAGTATACTTCTTAATTCTCAAAAAGGAAATTTAATTCTTTCAAGGCAGCAGCCTCCTTTGCATGCTTTTGCGAGCGACTCGTTAAGACTAGACTTGTTTGTGTAATTATTTTAAAACCAGAGAATTCTCGTGGAAATGAAAAGCATTCTTTAGAGTGTAATGCTACTTTTTAATTTATGATAAAAATTGATGGTCTCTTAAAAGCAGCTTACAAAGAACACTAATTGACGAGGAATCTAGTCAAATAAATAATTTAATTGACCAAAAGAAATAAATAATCGAAATTTTTGAGCGCCAGTCTTTCCTTGGGACAATTTTGAAGGAAAACAAATTTAGCTGATGGAAGAAAGATAAGGAATATACTTTCCAAAAGAGAATATCATCTATCGTTAATTAAACGTTTCAGGTCGAATGAAACTTTAGCTAAAAGCGATAAGCGATAATTTACATAAGCGATAACCTAAAGCAAACGACAAAGAAAATTGAAGATATAAGATAATGAGGTTAATGAGATAAAAGATAAATTTAGAATTATTAAATTCGAAAAGACGAAAGAAAACAATTTATTCAGATTTCAGGATAATCAAAACCAATTAAATTCATTTTTGAACAAATTCAAATGGAGGCAAAGAGATTGCAAAAATGGAAAAATAGGTATAAAAATAAACGTCCTCGGGGGGTTTTGACTCAAAATTATAAAATATATATAAATATATATATAGAAAATATAAAAAGGTTATAAAATAGGGAGTGGAGGTTTTATTCGCGAAATCAAAGTTCAGGCAACTGGAGGAGAGACATCAGGGGATGAAGAGAAAGCAGAAGCTGGACAGCCAATCCCGGAAGGCTGATGCAGCTACTAAGAGGGGTTCCTGCTGTCGCGGCAACATCTCGTACACTGTTCCTTTTCCAATTTTTTGATAATGAACACAAGTACGAGACACACAACGGGTATTGGCTGGGCGGCAGACAATGCGGTGGCCGCAGGGCTATCGCGGGAGGAACAGCGTAGGACGTTAGGGATGCGGTTTCGAGGGAGGATTCCGGGTGGAGTAAAAGAAGGAAAAGCAGCATTCAGGGGAAAGAGGTATTGCTGCACAGAATTGAGGGACTTTACTGGGGATGTAAGCATCGCCAGTGCAAGGCTAATCCCGCGCTATGAGCTTCTACTTGCAGCGTACACTCAACTCGAAATATTTCCTCAAAAGCTTCCTTCATTTTCTACAATTTTCAAATTATCAGTCTTGACAAGTGTACATATATACACCAAGGAAAGATTTTTAAAGATTTTAAAGATTTAATTTTTTAAATCCTGAATTCAATATAACATGGAAAATTTTCGTTGAGAATGGCACAAGCAGTCAATCGGCTTTGCGAAAAATGTTGAAATGATAATGTTCCAGTGTCCCGCCCTAATCGGCTTTGTATTCGCCGCGATGGCAGAACGTAGAAAGGGGTAACAGGGATGCAAGCCCACCACCCCTTCCACGTGCCCCTCTCTCCTGCTCTATGAAGGATTTAGTTTGCAACTGGCGGTGGAAAACGCGAAAGACAGTTTATCAAAAAATTTGCTGCGTATTCTAATTGTCTGATATTCGAAAAATTGCTTGTATATCATGACTGAAGTTGTTGGAATTCATGACATGTGTAAAACAAACAAAACTTGGAAAAGTATTCTCGAGGGAAAAAATATAATATGTTTAGGCTCGGTGAAGTTGGTTGGAAATTCGCAGAGCGACACGTTAGTTCTCTCGCGAGACTTCAAGTGTCCAAATGGAAATGCAGGAATCGGCGTGAAATTGCTGCATTTCGGCCAACATTTATCCGATTCTCTCGCGGGGGTAACGTTCGGCTGGACAGCGACTCTGAATTGATTTCGTTTGAAAACCCTCTCTCGTCAAGCCCCTGCGCCCTCTTCCTCATCCTACTTGTTGGCCGTTCACCCCCTGTTTCCTCCTCTCTTTTCCGATCTCATCCGGGTCTCTTTCACTGACGCTTCGATGCAGACCTCGCAAAATTCAGAATGCAAAATCTGCACTCGCACTCTGCTAGTAAATAATCCTTCTTCGATTATCGCATTAAACTCTTTTCCTACATTTCTCTAAAGAATACTTTCATTAACACCCAAACAGAATCACAGAGCTATTTTATTCTTTCGAGTTTCCAATTAGAAATCATGTTTTCATTATATTATGTGTTTTCTTGCTGAATTTGTAATGTTTGCAAAGAATGTAAATCCATGAGACACATTGGTATCGACGAAAAAAAAAACAATCAGGGCGTATAAATAATACTCCTGACGGAGGCAAAATTCACGAGAAGGGCGAATGAATTCAATAAACGAGAAAGACTGGTGTCGGCGGGTCTAGTCTCCATGTCATTCGATATTTTTGTCACTAAAACGATATCAGGTAAATTGCATATGTCCTTTACATCATAGCGATGAGGCCAGATCAAACGACTTGGTTCATGCAGAACATAATATACTTCCTTTTCTCTCTTTCATTAATCTGTCATCTTCCTAGAAGCTATTTTCAATTGCCATATTTGCCAAATCCTTTCGACAAAGGAACTGACACGAAACTACTTTTAATTTGGCGTCTCTCCAAGAAAAGACTCTTTTCTTGGCATAAATCTTTCGAATCCGGACTAGTTTTCTGAAAACGTAATGCTGTCATTCAGCAGATTGCAAGAAGAATATCAGCAGTTTGAAAGCTCTACAAAGAAGCCTATTTTGTCGAGTGCTTCGTCATTGCTCTTCAGAATACAGAACGCGTTCTTAGAAGCGCAATATTGGGGAACGAACGGCTTTCGATTCATGGAGGCAGGGACGATAGGTCATTAAGTACAGTTATACAACGTCGTATGTAAATCGCCCATATGTCAAGTTACCTCCTAAGTGTACTGAAAGCAAAACCGCTCATGCGGGTGGCGCAGCAAGTAACTATACGACTATCTTACAAACTATTATACGGGCGACAAGTAGGCCGTCGAAATTCATTGTCGTGAGGAGATTAACCTCACGACATCATCGACGTGCTCAAGCTGTTGTTGCAAAGTACGTCAACTTATGATTCATTTTTTAACATTTTCACCACGATTTTTAACTATACTCTATACAGAATGTATAGAATGTGCGGAAATTTAAGGAAATCCGGGAATTTTCCGAAAATTGAAAAAAAATCCGGGAATTGTCCTTGATTTTAGTTTTGATGCATGAAGTGGATTTCTGGTTTGAAAAAACTTTTCCGAATAATCTGTCTAAATATCTTTATTTGATACTTTGAAATTCTGTTAAATCTCTTGAAATTTATTGACTTATTTTCTAATTTTGTTTAAAAAAAACTTTAATGTCCCGTAGGATCCCTAGTAATTCCTTAAAATCACTATAATTCTTAGAAATCCTGTAAAATTTCTTGAAAATTCTTCTTTACGTCTTTTGAAATACCATCAAATCTTTAGTAATGATTTAACATCAATTTAAATCTCTTCGAAATATCTTAAATTTCCTGAAAAGATTTTAAATCATTGTAAATCGCGCAAATTCCCTTGAAAGAAATATTATAAGTCTATTAGAGGTAAAATTATATTTTATAATATGTGGAATTACTTTGTCAAGTTGGACACATGAAATGGTTTAACGGTTCTCATTTGATCAAATGAGTTAAGCAACTCTTGCTCGGTTCTACTCGGATGGGTACCTTCGTACTAGATGGAGTGTTATTTACTAGATTTCACTCTTGAATTAATAATAACAAACTATATAATTAAATTCGACCTTTCTCTGTGTTTTCTAAAATAATTAAAAAATCTCTTGAAATCCTTTAAATTCTTCGTGAAATTTCCTCAAATTCTTTCAAATCCTTCAAATTTTTTTAATTCGGTTTAAATCGCTCGCAATTTTTTTAAAATCATTAAAATGTCTTGAAATTTTATTAAACCTCTCGAAAATCCTAAAATTTCTAAGAAATCTTAAAAACTCCTTGAAATCACTTAAAGTATCCTCAAATACTTTAAAACTCTTCAAATCCCTGATTAAAGATGCCTTGGAATCTCTCGAAAATCACGAAACTCTTTAAAAACCTATTTCTTACCTATTTTCACTTAAAAAGTTACCTTTTCACCTCTTTTAATGAAAATAAGTACTATGATGACTGATACTAATTTATTTTTTCTCTTATTTATTTTTAATCCATTCTTTGCAATTTAACTGCGCTATTTTTTTCTTACTTAAAATTAGAATTCTTAAAAATTATTATGCATCAAATGATGATTCTACCGTAGGAGGGACCTTATATTTATAAGCGGGGAAAAATGCAGAAATTTTTCTAAAATTTCGTGGGAAAAATTTAGTACCCATCCTGCTATAATTATACTCCATAATTATACTCATACAAATATCCAAAGAATTTAACTCGAATCTTGCAGGGAAAGCGTTTAACGAGCAGAGCCTAATCCTCCAGAATATTTACAACTGCCGGCTCTTGGTGGTCGACAGTTGCTTTGAAATCCTATTTACTATTACCCAACGAACAGGCTAGTAGATTCATCCCTACGAGGGTTGATAGCACCCTTACCTAACCTACTGCCCCACTGGCATCAGTTTGGCCCCTAAACCATTCTCTCTCCACCTCCATCCTAACCATCATCTCGCTTCTCGTAACGGTCGCCGATAGATCCGATCATACGATGATCTCACGATACTTTTTACCGTTTTCAAACAGTAAAAGCGTGGGGAGGAACATAAAGATGGGGTGCTATTGAGATCGAGAGCGACCCCCTTTCTCGTTACCCCTTCGTCACCCCCAATTTTGCCTGCTATCTATCTTCCTACAAACTAGAAAAGCTGCCCGTCTATTTTCTCATAGGTGCACGTCATGCGAGTGCGCTAATTTATTTCCTACTTCACTAACACCTTTTTCTCCCTATTTCTCTCCTCGACTTATATATAGACCACACGTGTATTTTCTACATGATAAGCTAAGAAATAAGAGACGCAAGAGAAAACAGAGAAATCTGATCAGGAGATCTGGAGAGTAGATTTTGAATTTTGAAATGATCACGGAGAAAAATGGATATTCAAGCTGAATATCTTGGATACTGAACTATATATAGAGACCCCTATTTTATGCGAAGCGCATAATCGCATAATATGTCTCAGAATTGAATATTACTCGAAATCTTTGCGATTTATAAAGTTTCTTAGTTAAATAAAGCAGATTCGTCATCGCATAAAAACGCATAATTTTTTTTCATCTCATAATTTTGGAATCTTCGCATAATTTTTAAATTTTCGCATAATTTCGGAAAATTTCAAATTTTGCATGGAAATTTTGTTTTTAATTGACATAAATTCTAAATTATTAATACATTTTATAATAATTTATTGACTAACTATCAAAGAAATTGAGTATAGGTGATCAACTATCTAAGATATTCAATAAGATGAATATCTGGATATTTAGGCCCGTGTAGAAATTTTGCTGTGGCCCCTGTCGGGCCCAGATCGGATGATTTCAGATCGGTGATGGAACGCTGAACCAGACCGGGCCCAGATCTGGCTCGATCGTGCTAGGTCTGGGCCCGATCGGGCTAGATCTGGGCCCGATCAGGTTCTGCGTTCCATCACCGATCTGGGCCAGGTTTGGGAATTTCTGCACGGGGATGAATATGTAGATATTTAGGATGAATATATTTGCAATTAAATTTTTTGACTATGTGGATATTAAGTTTGAATATCCATTTTTCTCCGTGATTGGAGGCAAATGTCTTGGAACAAGTGTCCTCTGGATCCGAGTGGTATTGTCTTTTGCTTATTTCTTTCTGTTGCTCTCTCGCGCGCACTCGGACGGATCGGCTCGGCGTAATGTGGTTTAGCTTGGCATGACAGGAGGCAAACTTGACAACAAAGAATTATTGATTTTTTCTCAGCGAGTTGAGCGAGTTGCCGGGCGGCTGAGCGGTCCCGGTAGGGTATTCGACAAAGGATGTTTTCCAAGTCCCTAACCTAGACAACCCTTCTCCTACGCTCTTGCGTACTTGTACGCGTTTGTCTCGGTGTCCCTCCGCGGATATGGGCGCATGTTCACAGGAGTGCACTACTTGTGTACGTAATATGTACGAGAATTGTCCTACTCCTCAGCCTTTCTGTCTTTACTCTACTGTGAGCCCACTGTGTGTACTCAGTCAATGCGGCGAGGACTTAACTGCCTCATTGTCATTTCGCGAGCATTCAAGGAGCTTCGGGAACAGATGTGCAAATTTAAGGTCAAATACAACAACCGACAATTTTTGCACGCAATAAACATTTTAAATAAGCGCGAGAAACTTGGTTTCAGGGAATTTTAAGGAATTAGAAATTTTGAAGGTGGTCATATAAAATGAGCACAAAAAAATATATAAATATAGTTAAATGGAACACCTGAGATCGAATTCACAGCTAGTTAGAAATTTTGTCGAGGAATTTTAAAGGTTTTTAACAGATTTTTATATTACAAGATTCCGTAGAATTCTAAGAGATTTTAAAATATTTTACAGAGTTTCAAAATGTGATGTTGAAACTCTTGAATTTTGATTTGAATTGAAAAATTGAATCTTGTGGCCTCCCTGAATTGGCAACACTGCCAATTTGAATTTTTATCAGAGACACGTGTCTCTGAAGAAACGGGGTAAAAAGGGAGGGAAAAAAAGAGAAGGAAAATAAGAGAGGGGAGAGAATGACAATGGAAGACAGGTATGTACCTGCTGGAGAATATGTCTAGCGTAAGATTGAATATAAAGATGCAGGACGCTCTGCACCATGATGCATGCAGGGTGGTAGCGTGGGTAGCGGAGTAAATCGATCGATCGAATAAAAAAATGCTTGGCAGAAGCCGAAGTGCAGTGAGAATGCGAATCGCGTCCGATACGTTGCTGACATCATGAGAGAAGCAGGGTGAGAAGGGGGCAAAGCCGTTACTGAAGGGTGGGGTGGTCCGCGGCTATTGAAGAGTGAAACCGCTCAAAGCAGCTGCCCCCGCCCCTCAAGAGAGAAAGAGAGAGCTACCCTCTCTCCTTGAGCTCTAGGAACTAGAAGCCTCCTCGCTTGAAAGTAAACCTTCAGCATACATCATTTTCTTTCTATTCTTAGTGGATTTACCCTCCCTTCTTTATTTCTTCTGCTGCATCTCGGTCAGGTAACAGGTGGAAGGCTTTTTTTCTTATTCTTCTTCCTCTAAATATTCCACAAATACCTACTCAAAGACAGTATTTTTTTTTGTAATTGTTTGTAGTAAATAATAGTTGGATCGAGCAGATTGGAATATCGCAGCCACGTTGGCGAAACCGGTTGAGAAAAAAAAGGAGTTTGGCGAACTAGTATGAGATATATGGAGAATGAGAGAGAAAAGAGGTTTAAGGCAGCCAGATGCAGAGGGGGATGAAACGCACGGGGCACACGAAGTGCTCATTGTAAGATCGGCGCGTGCGGCACGCGGACTCCCCTTCTGCGATGGCTTTCTCACTCTCTCTTTTTCTCTCCAGTCGCTCTGTCACGTCTCCTCCCTTCTCACACGAGCGTCTAGCCCTGGCCCCCTGTTCTTCGAGCTCCCTGTTTTATAAAGGGCGACCCCGGGCCCAGAAACACAGCTACTACTGATTGTCGAAGGCACATCTGCCATACGATCGCGCTCGATTGTCCGAGGCTTAGAAACTTGGCCGTGGAAAAAAGTGGCTTAGCAGCAGGGTGGTGACGAGACAGCTAAGAGAAGGGTCCAAGAGCGCATCATTCTACAATCGCTCTCGAAAGAGCTTTGATTACTCCCTATTAAATTACATCCAACCCATTCTCCACCCTAGATATTACAACTTGAAGATTTATGAAAAAAAATTGATATTAATGAGGTTCCCAGCAGCTTCCTAAACTTCCTGTGATGGATGAAATTCTGGGATTTTCCTTGTTGTCTTTCTGGCCTTTCTTCTGAATACTTTAATCTAACTAAAGGCGTCGAACAGAAACTCGTAAAGGGGGTTGTTTCTGCATCTCTTTCGTGAGTTTCTGGTCCTCCTTCTACCCTTGCATCTCCTCATCTACCTTTAACAGTCACGACGACCCTTAGGCATAAAAATACCCCAGAACATGATAATTGCTTCGCTAACGCCATGGAATAGAACGAAGTAATCACTTGTTAACTTGTATTTTAATTACGTGATTTTCCGGCGCGTGCGCGTATACTCTCTTAGAATCATTGCGATGCGGTTTCTGGATTGCATGCTTGGATGCCTGCCTGCCACTGCGAGTCTGAGTAGATGGCGTTAAAGTGTTAATTACTAATTAAGAAGGGTGCAACATCAAGACCCCGCGCGACACCTTTTTGAACGCGCCCTCTGAATGGACGTTTACGCTCTGCCGGGCAAACATTTGCAACATGTTCCATCCGATCTCAAATATCCGCACTCATTCACACCTACGCACACATTTTTACTTCCAAATGTAAGAATAACGCACTTCTTAGCACCGCAAATTTCCTAATTTTCTTCGTATGGCAATTTTTCACACAATCGAAAAGGCAAATTATATTTCTGTTCTGTAAATTAATATTTCATTTCCTCTGAATTGCATTTCACATTCCCTACAGTTTGATTGTACATTTAAGATTGATTGTGACATTTAAGAAAAAATCGTTTTCCTTCCGGATTGCTTTATAATCTGGGAAAGTTTGATCCCTCGTCGCTGAAAGAAAAATGTTAAATCTTGCGAATCCTCTCCGCCAAGATTCCTTCTGGGGTCTGGGCCAGACCCTCGAACCCTTCACGACACTGTGGGAAAGTTTCGACAAGAAAGCCAGCGATTGAGGGGTGAGATTTCAGGGTCAGAAGTATCAGGCAAGGAAACGCCAAGCTATTGTCGAAGGTCGGCCACCTAAGCATAACCGTTAAAAGGGACTGGTTGGCTTAAGGAGGAGAATCAGAGTTTCTTGAATGGAGAACGAGGAGAGTGTAAGACGAGAAGCGCGACGTCTCAACGAGTCACTTGGAAGCTTTAGGGGAGGCGCGTGGTACAAACGACTTTTAGCCGCACTTTCTATTGTGTCCTCTAAGAGTCTAACGGTAACGTATTTTCAAGCTTCCCCCCAGAAATTTATCAAAATCAAGTGACAAAAGATGCAAAAACTCTGAGACTATATTATAAGAATATCCTAATTATTGAGGACACCAGGTCCAAATTAGATAAATAATCAAGCTTCGTCTTGAAAAAAGTCTATTGTTAATTTCACGCTGCATTCTGAACACTTCTTTCTCCTGGAATTGAAAGAATCCAAAGAACGTGGACGAGTGGGTTCAATAGTCGAGCTTCGCATTGTCTCTCTGAGGAAGAAGCTTGGTGGCATTTGGATTTGAGCATTCTTGTTCCTCTTATCGGCAACGAAGCGTCTCGTAATTAGATGCTAATAATCAGCACCCTCGTGCTGAATCTCTCGCTCTATCAATTCTTCCCTCTCTTGGCGACGCCCCGCTTCAACGGTGCGCAAGAAGACCCGAGGCTCTGAAGAGCTTATTATTATTCTAATTATACAATACCATAATGAATGACTTCCAACTCACCCTCTCTTTCTTCGTTGCTCGAGCCTCCTCCTCGATATCTACATCTCTCTTGGCTGCTGCTCTTCTCGCACTTGGTGCAACCGAAGAGTGGCAATTCTAGCACTCAGCTTTTTGTCGTACTCAAATGACTACGGATCTAGTGCAGTCTCACTTGCACTCTTACAACCCATTATGCGCCCGTAATCCATCTCGTGCTTCTTTCTGTGTCGGGGTGTCTGTTTTAATTAGGCACTTCGCTAATATAGTGTATGTGGAGATGCAGATCCTATGTGTTGGCATTCATCTGGCATCCGCGTACCACATTCCGCCTATATACTTGGCAATTCGACGAACCTCAATGCGTTCGATGGGTGGGTGAATAAGGATTATGGAAGCAGGTGACAGATCGTTGAGAGCTCGGGCTGTCTGCTATGACTGCCTGGTTAGGTGAAGGATCTTGTCGAAGGGGCCGAGAGATCAACGTAGTGAGGAGTGTCGAACGTCGAACCACTCCTCATCTTCCTGCTGGCACTTCTTCCCTGCTTCTGCCTACCACTGCCATCCCACATCCACCTTCTCAGCAGCTAATATCCCATGAGGACTAATAAGTGGTCCACAAGCTTTCTTTAGTTACAGAATCTCAATCATTTCAGAGCATCCTATTCATTCCTCACTTAAGAGGCTGCCACATGTCAGAGAAATGTTAGGGAAAAAAAAATTTATCATGTAAATCAGGAAAATCTCAGGGAAATGCGAGTATTTGTCAGAAAAATGATTTTGAGGGATTATTAAAGAATTTTCAGACATTCTTTGAGATTCTATAAGTTTTTAAAGATTTCATGAAGTTTGAAGAGATTTTTAAGAAGATTTAGGGAATTCCAATGTGGAATTGTAATTTTATCAAACAACACTTTGTGCTACTCAACCCTATTGAAAAAAATGACGTCACAAAAAGACGTCTTTAAATGACGTCTTCAAATGACGTCATTTAAAGACGTCATTGGCTATGTCATAAATTGGAACATAAAATGACGTCTTTTAAACACTTTTTGTATCATCGGCAAAATGAAATTACGTCATTTTTTCCAGCAAAATAACGTCATTTGAAATGTTCACAAAGGTTTAAAATACAAATAACGTCATTTTTTGTAAAAAATTAACGTCATTTGTAAATTTCTTGGCAATAATGAAAATAAATAACGTCACTTTTTAAACAAAATGACGTCATTGAGAAACAAAAATAACGTGATTTCTCCAATAAATAACGTCATTTGAAATTTTCCAAAAGTTAAAATGCAAATAACGTCATTTCTTTAAAAAAAGTAACGTCATTTGTAAATTATTTAGAAAAAATTGGCAATAAATTACGTAATTTCTCCTACAAATAACGTTATTTATTGGAGAACTTACGTCATTTTTGTTTCTCAATGACGTCATTTTTTTTTAAAGTGACGTTATTTATTTTCATTATTGGCAAGAAATTTACAAATGACGTTAATTTTTTTACAAAAAATGACGTTATTTGTATTTTAAACCTTTGTGAATATTTCAAATGACGTTATTTTGTTGGAAAAAAATGACGTAACTTCATTTTGCCGATGATAAAAACAGTTTAAAAAAGACGTCATTTTATGTTCCAATTTATGACATAGCCAATGACGTCTTTAAATGACGTCATTTGAAGACGTCATTTAAAGACGTCTTTTTGTGACGTCATTTTTTTCAATAGGGAAATATTCCATTGTTCGATTCTTGTGTAATTTTTTAATCCGGAGAAATCGACTCTTGGATTTGTTTTCACAGTCGGTTGTCACAAAGTAGCAGATCATTACAAGATCGTTGAGGCGGAAGCAATCTTAAAAATTGCTCCGCATTAGCGCCGAGTGGAAAGGAGACCAAAAGACTCCTTCGTTGGCATTTAGGGTCGTCGGCTCACAAGGATCGAGAAACACAAGTTAGCGAATGCTGGCTTTCCACTGAAGCGTGCATCTGCTTCTTTGCATCCCGCGGGATTCGAATTGCAAGATCAACCTGGCTGCCACTACGACTTTCCCGTGGGGCTGGTTGTGCGCGTATGCATGTACTTTAAGAGTAATACTCCGCTGAGGGAGATACTGTGGAGAATTTCGAGAGAAAAATGCACTGAAGTCTTGCCGTTCATTTCCTCTAACCGCAACTCTCGTCAAGTTATCAGCGCATCTGTGTCGCACGACTTATTTATCCACGACACGTAAAACATAAAATCAACCCTCTTTTCCATCTCCTTTTCATCCCCAGGAGACTATCGTGATTTTCATTCTTCTTCTCATCATCCGTTAAATTGATACTTTTTAATTACTGCACAAAAATATCCATCTCTAATATCTAACTTGGTTGTCTTTGCTTCTTATTTTTTCTTTTTTTTCTTTTTCTTTTCGTCAGAAGTTGTCAGGTCACATTGACTATACTAATTACCCGCCAATTAGTAACTTAGATTTATTTGACGGCGTTAATTAATGAACGCAAATGCTAAACTTGTGCACTGGGAGTTTTTTCGCTGTGTTGGTCGGCATATTCGCTGTTCGTGCAGCCGTATGCGTTTCTACATACAGTAAGTCTTCTTAGACGATACCTCGTTACACCATAACGTAGAGGCGTTCGTCCCAACCCTTTGAAATGTGGGCGACGTCGCGTACGCTTTTTCTTTCCGAATGAACTCACCTTTAGAGTCTACGAGAAGAGCGAATTTTTTTCTCTCGCGCTACGCCTTTTTTCGCTCCTCACTTGCGTCATCCCTACGCTCTTTAGTATATCGATCTTTAATTAATTAGTGGCGGCGTATATCTTGCGAGTCTATCTTTACCGCATTACTAACTCAACCCCTAGTAGATTATGCAAAGACATACAGAACCGTGATGAAGCGCATTGAGGCGATTTTATAATTATCCCACGTAACTAAACCTCTCGAGTTAACGACAAAGACAACGTCAATCTAATCTCTGTAATCTAATTTCATCCGTTATTTTTTTTTATGTTTTCAGAGAGTTCTACTACATCCAGATGGAAAAATACGCGAGGCAGGCAGTATCGGAAGGTGTTAAAAATTCCGATGACCTTCGGGTCGGAGGTGATTCCGAAATCTACCGAGTTCTCAATCTTCATTACAACCGCAACAACCACATTGAGGTATGGGGTCCCCAGGTGCGCAATTGAACAGAACACGCACACGCTATATTTTTTCGTTTCCTTTTATTTATTTTGCCCCTGAAGAAATCTTTTTCAAGTCGCAATACTTAGACCTAGCTAAAGTAGAATGCATGTCTTCAGATGTAAAAGTTTAAAGAATAGAAGCTATTTTTTGTCACGCTGCTTTTCGATAAATGTAATGGCTAAAATCTAGAGCTAATATTCTAACAATATCGGCATTTTCTTGCAGGTACCTGGTAACTTTAGGTACGTAGTGGAACAGACCTTGAAAGAATTTTTCAAGGCGATTCAAGGTGGCAAGGACTCGGAACAGTCCTGGAAGAAGTCGATCTACAAGGTGATCTCGAGGCTAGACGATCCGGTTCCAGAATACTTCAAGAGTCCTAACTTCCTAGAGCAACTGGAATAGGACGAACGGAGGTGCTCTGCAAAGTACCCTTGATCACTGGAGCGCCAAATGGCCGTTTGGTGATCAGAAAAAATGTCACCGACGGCCGAGAAGGAACTTATCTCGTGGTTTACCGTCGATGGAAGCGCATCAGGTATCCTTAGTAACATATCGAAACCGAGCGAGAGGAAACGAAAGCGAAACACTGAGAGATCATCATACCGTCGTAATCTTCGTCGCCGATGCGGACATGAGGATCTTATATGGCGAGCGGATTAAATCCAATTGTGCTCGATGTTCGAATGAAACGGAAAACGTCGAATTTTCGTTGAGTGATAGGAAAGTTCGACTTGTGTCGATGATAGTGTGTCAATTAATTTGGGCGAGATGACAATGCATGGACAAGAACCTCAAAGATTGATTGACAAGTGGTCCGGATGAGAAGGTCGATAATTCGCGCACAATCTTATTGTTTAACAATAAGTTGACAAATCGCTTATTCAGTCGAAGCATCTTTTATACGAGATACAGATCAGCGTTTATTTATTGAAAGGGCTTTCTTAGACATCTGTAAATCGAATTAGAAATTGATAAAAATTGATGAAATTGATGAAATTGATGAAATTGAATACACGAAATTGCGCTGGTGGAGTTCCTAAGTCTTGATAAATATAAACTTTCAGAATGATCGAAATTTTTAAATAGCCTGCCAGAAAGTCCTTGGAACGATCTGACATGAACCGCTTGTCGCTTCATGACACGTCGCTGCCACAATATGCAATTGAATTTAGGACTATAAAAAAAATGAGGCACTTCGTTAGTACACTTTCGTGTTTGTGATACTCGTCGCGTGCTGTGGGTGGCGTTTTTATTAGAACAAAGATAAATTACTTCTTGACGAGGATAACGTCTGGAAGACGAGTTTCTTACGGACTCTCGCATCACGTGACGAGCACCATTTAGCCTTGGAGAGCAATCTCGATGACGAGAACTCCAGGGCACTCTACATACGCAAAAAACAGACGAAATTTAGCAGAAGTATTCACGCGGTTCTGCGTGATGCTTAATAAGTTTATCAGAAACTTTCGGGTTCTTGAATTGTATATAAAATGAATGTATTGTATAGGCGACAGAGCAAGTTCGATCGACGTGACGCAAATTCTTTCGTGCAAAAGGGAGTGCATGCGAGTGGAGAAATTGAACGAGAGAGTGGAATACGAGGACTTTTCACGAAGGTTAAAACTTCGCGGGAAGATTTCGCTGAGATGAAAGAGAATTTTTTCAAAGAATTATTTAAATATTCGCAGCAAAGTTAAACATACACATTACACATGCTATTGGACCAAAAATTCATTAATGCTAAAGCGTATTTCGTCAACAATGTTTACCAAGAAAATATTTCTCGGCATACAGTGTTGAGTTGAAAATAATAATATCCTTAGAACGATGAATTTTTTTCTTTACAGGTATTTAAACAACTTTAGAAAAAAGTTCATTCGCGTGTCATTAATGACGTTAAACATTAATTATAAATGTATAACAATTATGATTAGTGTTACTTGGGATGCTAGGCTAGTCGTAGTGTCGAGATTACGTGTAAAGAAATAAATTAAAGAAAGAGTCAATCGTACCGGCGGCGTCCTGATAGTAGTAGGCAAAGATAAGTGAACTGAAATGGTAAAAAAATTACATTAGACGCGGGTACGTATCTATTTAGAGTAGATTATATGAGAGAATATAATTATATATAAATAAATATATATATATATATATATTAGATTTTTTGAGCAGTTAGTTAATAACGACGCGATTTCTTCGAACACGAATTATTGCGTATAAATGCACGTAGATACAACTAGAAGAATTATTTTTTAAAAGCGCGTTTGTGTTCTTATTGTTGCGCTCTCCTTGTGAGAGACCAGTTGTAGATAGAAAAGTATTAACAATTATTTTCGATACTGACTATAGTGAGTTCCCGCAATTTAATCAAATTTAATCTGCTACTATCGCTACACTCAATTTTTATTATTATTACTATTATTATTATTATTATTATTATTATTATTATTATTATTATTTCAGTGTCACGTCGGATTGATTTATTCTTAGTATTATTTTTATTAGTTAATTTAAATTAACATAACGAGCCAATTATTATTTTAGTATAATTTACTCGCAATTCCTCCTTCACTCTTATCTGCGAATAGTATTTTTTTCCCTCTCTCTTTTCTTTATATTCCACATCCATGTACTTTATGTACTTTAGCTAACCCAACGCCACTCTGTACTTTAGTTGAGATTATGATTTAGCGTTATTGTATGATTTAGCTTAGCATATTATATTATATTATATTATACACACACTTTTTGCAAGCGGTGAGTCTTAACCTAGTCACGAGTCACTATTTTTTAATTAATTAATATCAATCGACTTATTGATACTTTTATTTATTATTCACGCAAATAAAACAACAATAATTGAATATAATTTTTCCACTGCTTTGTTTTATTATTATTTTATCGTTAAGCAACCCAATCCATTTCCAACAACGCACTCTCGACTGATTTCTCGGCCTAAGATTATCGAAACAATCATTCTGAGCCTTGAATCTTTAAACAGTTGTAAAATTAAAGCTCACAAGAAAGTTTTTGGCCTAAAACAGTATTTTTGGTATTGGCCTAACCTCGAGATATAATCAGTTAGTGCCTATAAAGAACTATCATTTTTTTTTCCTTTTCAATCGATCTTTCGTGCCGAGAAAATTTACGGATAAGATTCTAAATGATAATATATTTTACGGTCGAGTGCTACTTCCATGAGTTATCATTTTTCCACTTTATGATTTATTGTTATTTACACATAAACTACTTGTCGCGTTGTAATTAACTAACATCGATGTAACCCAAATTAAGAAAAATTCTAATTATTTGTGAAAAGTTAATCGTGCAATTTTTCATAATCGAAAATTAAATTCATCGAAGTAATTTAATTGGCTATCTGGACGCCGCCGAGAGATTAACTCGCGAGACTGCGTCACGGATTAAAAATCGTTTCACAACAGACGATCCAAGATTCCGTACTCTGTACCTATACACAAAAATTTTTCCAATATTCGAAAGCTCGAATTTTTGCCCCCCCCAAAAAAAAGAAAGAAAATTTTTTAAATATCGCTTGATATTTAGGAGGTACCTTGAATGAAGAGAGCGCTGCCATCTCGTCCGAACGAGAAAGACAGACCAAATTAATAAAAAAAGTAGGCGAATACAGGATTGACGAAACTGATTAAAAAAAAAAGAAGAATGGAAGAATTATGGCACAAAAAGGCAGATTAAGGGAGGAAATGATTAATCGAAGAAAAAGATAGTAAAAGTGGTGTATTTGCGCGAAATGACTAAGCACCATTAAAAAATATCCTCGACACTATTTAAAGAGTTAAATTTGTTTAGCTAAGAATGTCCGTGAGACACCGTTTAAAAATTATATCGATCTACTCGCCGTATCAGTGCAAGGAGACGATAAACATTAGAGAGAAACGGATACTCTAAATTAGAGGCAGTAATAAGGGGTGTAACAAAAAATGGAAAAGAGAGAATAATAAGCATACGTACATACCTAAACGCGTAAATAAGGCAAACACGTAAACAGAATATTAAGTAATAGTATCTAACGTTAACACTTGCAAGCTATTAATTATTATATTAAGATTAATTAAAGATAAAGTGGCAGGCGACACACCTACCTTAAACTAATAAACTAATTATTAATACGATTATTAATAACTATCGAGTTTTTTGAAATTAAGTCGTGATAAACGAGAATCGGAGTAAGTTTAATTGAGAGACAATTCCTCGATTATTAGGGGTGTATTAGAATGTATCACAGACGAGGCGAAACGATGCGATCTAAGGAGGACGCCATAGATTTTTTTTCGTAGGACTTAGGGAAAGAAAGCGTCCTCCGGATATCGCTTCCAGTGTAAGAGTGTGAGGAAAATCGAGTAAATGACAAAGAAAGAATGAAAGAGAGAGAACGAGTGACTGAAAGAAATTAATATTACATTTTTATGCGAGTACCGCGTGCGTTACTAACTGATTGTTGACAGCGTGCGAACAAATTTTTCTGTGTGATAATCTCGTACACGTAGAGTGTTAAGCCTATACGTTGATATGGATTATGGTGCGGTTGAGGTCAGACGTGGAATGAGGAAGCTCAAGGATTCGAGAGGTGGCTCCAGTTTTACAGTTAGCACAAGCATCTGCATCGAAGGATCTGTATCCTTCGATATTTACATATCAATCGTTCAAAATGCATTAAAAAAATTCACAAATTCAAACAATCCATAGTCACAGTTCGCAAAGTTGTCGACGACTCCGACTTTGCTTCACCACAGCATCTTTCTTTTAGCCAGACTTCGACTTTTTATTTTAAATCTTGATTATCTCAAATAAGCTCCTGTTTCAGTTTAGAAAGATTTTTAAAAAAGGCAGTCGATACTCCTCTGTCTTTTGATAACTACTTGTGCTGTTGAACGGACTTTAATTAAAAGGTCCTTGTGCAAGGGATCTTTATCTTAATCATAGTTGTCTGAGATCAACACTTCAAGATCCAAAGATAAAAATGGGGGGCACTTTTTAAAAAATGCGATTTTTATGAGAAAAGAAATATAGAAAACGGAAAAATTTTGATAATAAATCGTGATTAAGGCTTCAAGTTTTCTCTAGATTGTAAATTATGTATTTTGGAAATCCGAGGATTTTATAGGAAGTATTTCGAGGTAATACTTTTTTTGAAAATTTTAACATGTCAACGATAATCAATAGAAAAATCCCGTACACTACCTTTTAATTAGAACTGTTTCAATCACGCACTGAGATGAATTATGTCTATAGTATAAAAGTAGTCGACTTGAGATTTTGTAATGCATTCTTTTTCTGGAGGGTAGTTGATTTAAAAGGGATTGTGTATATTTACCGAAATTTTAAATTCCCGAAATTGAAAATCATCGATTTTTCGGAAATTTTCAACTTTGGAAATTTTAAATTTTGGTAAATTTACATGATCCCGTTTAGAATGTTTTACAGGCAATACGCGAGAGGCTGTTGATACTCCAGCTCTCGTGAAATCGTTAATAAATATTAAATATAGTGAGAATTCACATAAAAATTGATTGTTTTTATACTATAGATTATTTTAAAACTATTTTTTAGAGACTATATTTTAGAGACAATTCGAGAGGCTGTTGATACTCCAGCTCTCGACAATTACTAATTGAGATAGTCATGATTTTACCAAGAGTCGAATTGTTAAAGTCAGTTTTACAAGATAAAAGTCTTAAGAGCACATCTTCTTGGAATCCAAAGAGTCCAGGGGTCTTTAGAAACTTTAGGGGCGGGGTGGGGGGTGCGATTTTTCGAATAATGTGGATGGTGCAGAAGCGTAGGGAGCCAAGTGTCCTTGATGCGACCGTCGTTGAAGCCAAATTATCTCGCGATATCACCAAAAGAAGATTTTTGGAAGACGAGCGAAAGATCGACATCGACACCATGCGATTTCGGACTGAGTTCGGAACCACGGGCTAGAGACGTTCGGCGCAAACCGATCCTAGAAGAGACAGAGAAAGAAGAAAGCGAGGGAGAATAAGTGAGAAAGAGAGAGAAAGAGATATAGATAGAGTTTGAATGAGTAAAAAAAAAATTATACAGAGAAAGCCGACCTCCTTGCCTACCGGGAGGTCCGCATATATTGTAAAGACGACTAGTAAGTGATTAAATTAAGAAGTCAAAAAATGGGGGGAAAGGGAGAAAAGTGATGAAATTTATAATGACCGTTAAATGTATAAGTAAAATGAAAATTACTACGTTAAAATTATGTCCTTTCCTTTGTGCACGATACTCTTTGGCAGCTCTTTTGGCGAGTAGAGACACACCAGCTCGTATATATAATGCAACACGTCTTTTGGCAGAGAGATGAGTGAGTCTGAAGAGTGAATGAGAGATAAAAAGATAATTCTGCTACCACGGTCCCGTCGCGTCGTCCGACTCAGTAGCGCTATCGAAATTACCAATTAGCGCTCATGTCTTTAAGAAAACATGAATTACGCAGTGGACGAAGAGCAAAAAAAAAAACAAGCAGTGCTATCCATAAACCCTACCGGTCACCTAGAGATGAAACCTAGTGAGAATGGAAAATGATACAGATAACAGCAAAACCTCGTTCCAAAACGTTCATCCCCTTGGCCAATCACATTCATCAACCAAACAGTTGGTCCTCCAATTTCTTACCATATCATTTGCTAAAAGCGTTAAACTGTTGCAAAACATTAAAAACATCCAGAAAATGTTCTGTTTTCTGTTGAGGTTCTAACTCAGCATTGAGATTCTTTCAGCATTGAATTATATCGAAACTAAATGAAAGGCTAAATTGAGAAAATTGGTTTGATTGTTTTTGAGGAAGCGGAGGACCGTGTGAAGAACACTAGGCGTGTATAAAGATGAACACACACAAGAATAGAGTGGTATATATGTATGGACCTCCAGAAGAAAAAAATATATATACACACATTGAACATACGTATCAACAAGCAGTGGAGTAGGTTATTCGTACTTATAAATAGAAGCTCCTAGTTGAATAAGAGTAACAATATTTAGTAACGAAAAATAAATACGAACGAGCAGTAGCAACTAAATTGATGTGTGAGGATGTAAGCTAGATCGCCACACTGAGTCTAGGTCCTCAGAGGAAACGCAGACCCTTCGAAATATGGTAAAACGTATCGAGTCCGATTTGCCAAATGTCTTTGTCACTCTAGAAATATTTCGGATTTACAGAGAGAAAAAGAATCCAACATTTACGAAACCTATTCTTATTAAAAGAATCGAATGCATATTTTCTAATCCATACCATCGATCATCAGAGGACCAAAGTTACAGTCAAATCTTTTTGATTGAGAAATCAAGAGGACCATGTTGCAGAAAAATACCTGGAACCATAATAAGAGTGACGAAGTTGGCAAAACGATCGATGGGAAAGTCTTGAACGATTGTGGGAATTGTTTTTCTGCGTCCCACTGATTGTGGGACATCGTTGTCACAGCAAGTACTTTTTAGGCTCATCACTTTGTCTTTCGCTCAGATCCAGTGGTCCATTGTGTCATTGGGAGTCTGAAAATTTACACATAAATAGCACTCCACACCTCCTCAAGGTGTTGATCAGCGTAACAAAACTTCCGTCCTTCGTGCCCCACGGGAACGAATCAGCATCAACTGTTTTTCATTTTCCTTAAACCGGATTTCGTTACAATAGTCATACAGATTCTCAAAATCAATTGGACCATGGGATCAGTCTTTGGCGCAAAGACAAAGTAAATTGATGGGAAACCAACCTGTCTACTTTGATGAACGCATTACGATATTTGACGAACTGCCATTTTCGAGATGACATTTTGTTTAAACGTTTTTCCGGCGTTTTCTTCGGATTTATTTACGACACTTATCATTTCGCTATCCTCGGTTGCGCACAAGACGAGAATATGAAAAGTGAAAGCAGAGTAAAGTAAGGGAAGCAAAAATTCTGTTTTTTGGCACACCAAAAGTGAAATGAAACGAGTACACGGGGACTTGTGGAACACGTGCTACACATTCGCTGCATTGCGTGCACATGTGTCATATACACTTACACAAAATCACACGTGCATTTAAATTCGAGTGATTATCACCTGCGATAGAAATCTTGTAGTTGTAGATCGTACCCTGATGCTAATTATATTCCTTTGATCCAATTATCTTCGCTAGTTGGGCATTATTGTTAGCGTAAAGTCACTAAGGAAATTATCGCGTATCGGAGGATACAAAACTCTTGGGCATTTTTCTCAGGGAATCGAAAAATTTTGTGATTTCATGGCTTTAGACAAAATTATAAAGTGATATAAAGTTACTAGGTGTTGCTAAAAGAAGCGAGTTGACTTTACTTTATTTTATTTACACCCAAAAGATATATTCTAAAAATATCTTTACGTTAATTGGCACCAGGTTGACGACGAAATACAGATTTCATCTCTTGGAATTATGATTACAAATTGAATGCACGTTAACACGACACATACACAAACATGCAGTTTCGGCCCGAATCCAAAAGACACATCAAGGAAAAAAGTACAAGTTTTCACGTTTGCGCCTTACATTAAAATTAAAAGTTGATCAAAAGCGTATTCTTACCAAAATCGGCCTTAGTATATACTTTTCCAGCGGAGCGTCGTTCCACGAGCGGGTAACATTGATTTCGATTCTCGCGAGAGCCAATCAAAGAAGGGATGTGCCTCTAACCTCGCAAAAACTCAGCACAAGTCATCGAATTAATTATCGTCCCTTCTTTCATGTTTTGGCAATTTTTACGCGCTCTGCAAATCCGCTCGTGGACCAATTGCTTCCGTACATCCTCCACATCCCCGACCCTTCTAGAAAACTCTTTTCGCGTAGAAAGAAAAACATTTCCTGCATGTTGACGCGAGTGGACGGGTCACCCACTAGCCCACTAGCAGGGACACTCGTCTAATCAAACGAATAAGGCTGAATTAACATCAGCCCCAATTAATATCAGTCAGAAAATCGGAATCGTTTTTTAGGAAAGAAAACCTTTCGGACTCGTTTCAGACCAAAATATTTTGGTCTTTCTGGTCAAAAGATTTTGGGTGACCCCACCATATAACGTCTGCGCGTTTGGGCCAGCTCGTCTAAATCATACTGATAAGATCAACCGTTCAACGATGTAAATGACAACAAGGTGTGACAGCAACCTTCGTGATTCGTTACGCTTGCGTTTAAGGAACAATACGTTCGTTAAGTGTGCATGATAAATACATATAGGACACGCCGTACGGGTCGTTGATGGTGCTACATTTTTCAGTATTAAATACGTATTGTGCAATAGTTAAAACAGCCGTTCCTACAAACAATGTTCCGCTTTAAACTATCTTTAACTCTGCTTAAATAAGAATCCAGGATCCGTCTCAATCTTATGATATTCGATCTCAATTCTTAGGATGTTTGCCCTCAAACGCCGTCAACCTCTCGTATGGTAATCGCAGAACCACCCCCTTAGAAACAAGTTCATCCGCCTACTACTCCAAGCACAATCATCCTGAAAACCTGATCTAATCCAACAGTTTCGCAAATCTGTCTCAGTAAATGAAATACACTTTTTTAATAACAGAATATTTAGAAAGGGCACGAATCAAGGATAAGACGCTGCGAACTAATGAATTGTACTGTGACTCATTGTTTAATCGTGACATCGCTCGATATCGCGGGAGAATTAAACATTCTAACCGGATAAATTCTGACGGCTTACGCTTTCACAACTCAAGTGGCAAGAAATTTTTTCTTTAAACAATTATCAGCTAAATCGTCGATTCAACATTGACGAGCCGGTTTCATTTAAATATCACAATACACTTAAATATCACAATATATTTCAGCTACTATAGCTTGGATTATGAATGCGTAGGATTCGAAAAATCCGGCTTCCGAAAAAAGAAGAACCAGATAGCCGAGATCAGTATAATGCAAAGATGAAGAAAAGATAATCGAAGCCATGTTACGGCGAGATGGTCGCTGGCCCACGTGGGCAGAGCTGACTCAACGAGAAAAAATCCGAAAGGAATACAAAAAATAAAGCCATCGATACAAGCCAATCAAAAAAAAAAAAGATGTCTCGCAATTATCAAGCAGAATCACAATCGTAATCGTCCGCAGAAACGGTAAACAGATTTTCATGGTGATCGCGTATCCGCAATAGCAATTGTAAGAAAAAGAGACGCGTATAACTCATCGACAAACAAAATATCCGCCTGATTCGATTTCCTGACTTTCGCAGATTTTCGCGCGGGACAACGAGTGCGTCCCTCCAGCATCCACATCCCTTCCCAAAAACCCTCCCAAATCCCTTCTATCCTGATACATCTAAGCTCATCCTTTCCACAAGAAATAAGGTTTGCTTCCAATCCGTACGTGTTATTCGAAACCTAATAAACTATAGACTACCTAACAATAACATTAACGATAAAAGGTTAAGATTATTGATTAATTGAATTATACCTAATGATTAATGATTATTATGATTATTAATACTTATGATAATACGATTAACGATATAGGTTACGATAACGAGAAAACCTGGTACATGGCGGCTAATAAACCATCCACTGTGCGAAACGGTTCTATGCACCGGTTCTAATAGGTGATATCCGATTTTAAGAAAAAGTGCGCCTCGACTTTTTCCCGGCAGACGCGACAATTTCTCACATTTTCCACGATTCGTTAACCGGATAATTTCACAAAATCCAAAATAAAATGAGAATGTAAAAACGGTAAACGAGAGTCGCGACGCATGTGATTCGCCTTGTGGTACCGGTGGGAAAGTAACTCTGTGAAAAAGTGGTCGTTTCTTACCCATCATTTTTATGCTAGCTTTTAATGAGATACACACACACTCACTCACACAGCATTAATAACACTTAATGATATATAAATATATAAATATATAAATATAATTATATTATTGATATAACTTACGATTATGAACTATCCTAGTGGTATTATACGACGACATAGTTGATTGATCTGTTTAATATTGAATGTCTGTAGACCACGGAGCGTTTGGAACTCTATGCTACCGTAGAGCCTCCCCCTAATCCACTCCCCCATAACCCCAGTCTCACCTGAACATCCTCGGAGAATAACCTCCCGGCAGAAACGAGTACATTTACTCGCCATACAGTTAACCCCTTTTCGATTAATTGGCAAGACTCAGTGTAATTGGAATGAAAATTAAAAAGAAAATTGAAAAGAATCAATATTGGAAAAGATTCAATGATTAAAACTTGGTCTAGAATTGGCAAGAGTCAACAATGGAGAAAATTATATGAAAAATGAAAGGAAGAAACGTGCAAGGGATAAGTTACAAACATTTCCAGCTGAATCTGTCGACTCGGAAGAAACCACACTGCCAGAATAGAAAATTCATTTCAGAGAAAACCGGTTTTGGGTTCCAAATTGAATTTGGATTTCTTCATAATTAAAAGAAAGTCACAGCCATCAGCGGGTTTTTACAAGAGAAACCCTATGCTCAATCTCACAACTTTAAGCGATTTACTGACAGACAATATACATATCAGACAATTGGTTCTCGACGGATTGAAGCGGAAATTGCAGAATGTTGCAAAAGCATTTAACAAATTAAAAATTCGTTTAAGATGAATCCTTTCGCGCGAACAAAAAAGGAAAGAATGATACCCAAGAAGCCCACGTGAAACTCTCCAAACCCTCTGCATCTGTTTATTGATGCGAGCCTCGGGACGTCGATTGAAAGAAGAATGGTCCGGTCATGTCGACCGGATTAAAAAAAAACCTCTTCGATTTCCTTCAGTCTTTTTTCGATCGACCTTCTCGTCAAGGCCCCGCCTGATTGTTGAGTTTAAGTTTTCTTAGCTAGCGAATTCCTTCTTTGTACATTCCACGGTACTAATTACACGCGTTACTTAGCTCACCGTCTTCAATAGTCGATAATGTGTTTTGCAGTCTTTAGTGACTTAAAGGTTTTATTACTATTATGATTATTATTATTACTGTAAGTCTCAAACTGCAATGGACGTTATTTTCCAAGAATAGCGAGTCGAGTTTGAATACACGTATCACTATTCCAATATGCCCTTGACGTGGGAAGATTGAAAACGGTTATATGTTATGAAACCTGAAACCTTTTGGAAAATATCGCCGATATTGCGGTATCATCGCTTGGTATAAGTACTACTAATATATCCGCAGTTAAAATCGCCCAGCTGTTGATAGTTTCCTGTTGTCAGAGGGTGAATGGACTTTAGGGAAAGCTATATTTATAAATAAATTAGTAAAGACCACCCTTCGAGATTGATGAAGAGCGACACTCGACTTGCAAAGCGATCTTTCTCCGAAATATTTTCTTCTCGGATCAAGAGCCTTTAATTAATCAGGTCGTCTTTATAAGGGGTGGTTCTTGCGTTCTTCCAGTCAACTATAGCAGTCACTCCCTCTCCGACGAACTTCTCCAAACATACATAAAGTCCCACCCCCATAGCCCACACTTACTGCACACAAAAGACAGCCTCACTTTTAAAGTCCAGTAATCAAACCTCGTTAGGGAATACCAAGAAAATCAATTGACACGATGAAATCTCTAGAAAAATTTCACTAGAAAAATTTGACACCGGTTTTCATTTCTAAATTAACCTACCATAGAAGTCGTATGATCAAGATACCCTAAATTTTCTGCAAATGTTCAATCATTCGGAACTCAAGGTCACTAAATTCACAGCCATTTGGATCCTGCTTGATCATCGACTCTCTGAACTTTCTAGATTCTCTTTACAATTCGAGCAACTGGTTATAATTTGAAAAAAAAAAGACAAACCATCCGATTAGCCATCGTTTGTAATTTTTTGGATTTTCGCACGAGGGAAGATGACAGCCCCGATTTTTGAGTACCACCTGGGCAAGGTCAGGCGAGCGTCGGGCCGGCTCTCAATTTTGAAATAGCCATTTCGATGAAAAGCGAAAAAAGCGAACAGACCCCCAAAAACCGACGCAATAGAAGAAGGCAACCGGATAAAAATACCGTCACATAAAGAAACAGTTTCTCGCGCGGGGCCCGGCCGCGACCACCATCAATAATATTAATGATAAAAATAATTATTATTCTATCCCTGGAATCCTTACCGATTCGCAAACCTTTCCTCACCTCCTCTTGTAAGCCTTAAACCTTATTAAGAACGGTAAAACCGTAACCGGGGGTGCATAAGGCCCCCGGAGGCCGCAACGGAGGTCGCAGCCATTGGCCGTGTTGAACGGGCCCCGCGCCTTCTCTCACTCATAGCACACACTGGGCCGACTCGTCCGATAGAATGTGCCTTCAGTGTTGATTTTATACGAAAAAAATACTAAAATTATACAAAGGGGCCCGACATAGACCGAACGCCCACCCAAAGCCTGACCGATGCTCGCCCGCTGCCCGTTTTTCTCCGCCAAACTGGTCAATCAAGCACGCACCTCTTCAAGGGATGAATTTTCTTGATGACAATTCTTCGAGCTGAGTACACCAATTTCCGACAAGCAATCTGCTCCTCAGCAAGATTCTAAATTTCTGACCAGTTATCTTGAGCTGCAACAATGTTCGATATTCCCAAATCAGTAGGGAACTGCTTTCCTATTGTTATCTAATTATAACAGTGCTCAGCTCGGAGTCGATCTCAAACTCAAATCGAATTCAAACTCAAATCGATCGATTATTATCGATTATTCCTTGAAAAGTATTCCACAAGTGAAAACAGTCTCACAATTGAATGAAACGCTTTGATTGGGACGTTTGAACAGGTGCCACACAATACAAGACACGCTCCACCCTATCCAACAAATCCAGCATATAAAGAGATGTTTTAGTTTAGGCAAGGAGTTCGGAACGCTGCAATACAACCGATAAACACACGTATATTGATTAAATGCAATTATTATGCGATAAGTATACTTACATAATATATATGTGTACTATGGTCTCTCCCACTCCCCGTCAAACAGCCCCACCAGATCGGTCTCGTCCCTTTGTCGATCTCTTGACGAGTCGAAGAACTTGAGCAATCGAGCTAAATGAATCGATCGATCTTGACTTCGTGTCTCTCGAGATCGATAAATTGTCGCGATCGAGCAGGTACTACCCATACAAGCGTAGATTTAACCGCATTACTATGAAGATGAAGATGACAGCTACGTAAGAGCTACTAACTAAACTACAATTAAACTTATTAATTATTAACACTTAACAAGCAGTAAAACAGTGTAAACAGTAAAGCCCAGTAACCATTGAATTGTGTGTCGACAACTACATACTACTACCTACCGTATATCGAAGTAATAGCCGTATGTAAAAGGAAAACTTGTATTCTACCAGTTGTATCAGCCAGTTCATTCTAATAAGCAAGCGATTTAATGAAAAACCCCCCGAAATAAGTCCGTTGAGTCCTCAGAAACCCTGATCCCCGTCCTTTGAAAAACTATCATCCATTTACCATAAATCCTGATTGAAGAATACTGGATAACATATTAACTACTAGCGATTGTAGACAGATTGTAAAACTTCGTTCACGTTGTACGTACATGTGTGGGGAGACCATGTAACTTTAGCTCCGCCGCTCATTCCAAGATCGAAAGCGATGCGGGAATTTCGCCAAGAGAAGTTTATTGACGCTGGACCAATGATGTTGGAAACGGAGAAAAAAGTGAGGAGAAACAAGAGATAAGATAATGGATTTCCCTTTCCATTTCTGTGGTAGCTCGTCGAGATAATCATGAGGCGCATTTCCAACATCACAAGCTGATCCGATGCCCCGTAAAACCCCAGCTAGTTTAGCAGCTAGCGTCCTTATATAACTTTAAACAATTCCTTCGGGTTCCGTGACATTTCCTAAGCCCACCCGCTCCCACCAGATCCCAGACCCCGATTCCCTACGTGTTGTATTATCCGTTATTTTCGATATAATATTATAGTACTAATGATACTTAATGATAATATGACGACGATGAGGTACGGGGAGACGTTTGGTCACACGAAACACACATACACGCAGAACAGACACACGCGTAGGCGCGTTTCCTCGCCTTGCCGCGACAAAGAAATAATGAATCTTCATACACGCATCAGGAATATAATGAGATAAACGAGATCAACAAAACCTAGTTGCCGTGCAGTTTGTAACATGAGTGAACATTGAACAATGAGTAAAGCAACACCGACCTACCCGCGGGTCCGCTTCGTTTTTTGCCCCGGGAGCCAAAGCGACGATTTCCTTGGCCTATGAAAAATTCAGCTGATGCTGAATTCAAATGATGTTGATATAATAATGCTATCAATGTAATAATTGAAAATAATAAAACAGCCATGGAATATCACGCCGAGGCTCCAGCGTCGGGGCGAATCTGCCTCGTAGCTAACATTTTTGTACAGAATACATTCATAAACAGAATATAAAATCTTGAGTTACAGAGCAGCACTATACATACAACACAGATGATGTATATATTTTTACGTTACAGAATATGCCTGCGCTACAACAGGCGCGATAAGACTGGTTCTCATTTCCCACAACAATGCGTATACATATATGCCATATTTATTATTAACATATTGTAATGTAAAATTCTAATGATATTTGTATACAGTAAACAGTTACCAAGGACAATGGATCCTTGGTAAAGAACGGGGCTGCCCGCTTGCAACACTGAATGACGATTCGCGATAAATATCAGATTATCAGCGTTTTTTGCACGCCAAGGAAGAGAGCCAGTCGCTGGCGAAAAATCAAAATACGTTTTAACTTTCGAGTGAAAGAAAAAGGAGGCGCTGGGTCTCTTTCTTCGCGTTGAAACGATAAGGGAGGGAGAACAAATATTTGAGGAAAAATATTTCACATCGGCCCACGGAATTGATAACTCGAAACACTTTTTTTCGAACCGACGAAATTAACATCCTGATTTTCACATTCGACCGTTAACCCAATACCCAATCAGGCTTGCCAAAGCGAAAACGGGAAATTCGGAAATTATTCGATCGACTGAAAGAGTGTTGCTCGCGGGTATCCCGAAAGAAGCATAACGCGGGTAGGAGTATCTGAAAAAAAAAAAAACCCGGTGAATTTGAGTTTTATCGCTCGATTCCCGGGTGACGTCCTAAGTTTTAAATCCGTACTCACGTACTCTCTGGATGTGAGAAAAGGTCGACATTTTCTTTATGGACCTTTCGAAATTCAACTCGAACGATTCGCGAATTGTCTTTTGATGCGTCGATCGTTTCGAAGCCGAGAGACGTTAACTACACCATGACACAATTTTTGAGTTACAGTGCAAGCGAACATCTGTAGAGCCATATACGTATAGTATGTTGTTGTATCTTAAATCTAAACGGAATACCATAAAGTATAGTGAGTGTACATTTTATAAGGGTTATACGGTTACATTTCGAAATTCCATAAGCGGCAGGAAAGCGACAGGATAAAATAATGGATTGAGAAGGAAAAAAACAGGATAATGAGCGCGCGCGAGCGAGAAAAGAGTGCAAGAAGAGGAAAGAGTGTGTGAAAGAAAGAAAAAAACGAAGGAAAATCGATAGGTTGCATCCACGTCGCGATTGACGGCATGGTCACCGGCGGCCCCGTCCGAAACGGGTGCAAGTAACTTTAGGTGTATAAAAATTAACTATTTCTCGCGGTTTAGGGAGCTCTAAAGAAATTATTGTAAAAAGGTCTATTATAGGGGAGGAAACTTTATGGGAGGGGTCGTGCGTGCAAGAAGGAGAAAATGATGAGTGAATGTGAGGAAAGAGAGGAAAAAGACGAAAGAGACGAGAGAGTGGGAAAGAGTCGAAGAAGTGGAGCGAAAGGGGAGTTGGAGGGAGTGGGTGCGATGTGTGAAAGACAAAAATAAAAAAAAAATGAAGACAAATTTTATTGTATAAATTTTGGGAGGGTGAACTGGTCGCCCGGTGACCGCGCCTCTATCTCGATTCAGACTCGAAATATCAAGGGCGTCGGTAAAATAAAAAAGAATAAATAAAATTAATGGAACTTGTGATTGATTCCGCGGAATCGGCGCCCATGTTGATTTCGACACAGGAGCACGCACACTTGTTTCGATTCGGAAACGATTCTAAGTTTTTATATATTTTTGGCAATGATATCTCGATACTATATAAGATTTAAGCGCAACAAAAGCAGAGACAAAGAGAAAGGCGCAACGCTATCCGTGCGTGTAGAGATTTCGACAGGTCGAAAGATTACAAGTAAAAAAAAATGGCGGTAAAGTACTATTTAAATATTCGTATCAAAACAAAAAATGTGTAGGGCCTCGAGTTGTACCGGCTAGCGGCGCGAGAGTGATAAGAGAATTGAGAGAGAGAGAGAGAATTGAGAGAAATTGAGGGAGAGCCAGAAAATGAAACAAAATGTGGGGCCGAACTATTAAAAATATTTATAATATATGGCTACAAGTACAAATTACTTCGAATACTGAGCGTAGGTGTATTGATGTGTGAACAAAATTTGGTTGGCCGGTGACCGTTTTTGGAACCATCATACTGCGTATCAAAGTATGTAAAATTTATTGAATAAACGCTAGCGTATTATGATATAATGTAATCTAATATTGTAATATTGTAATGATGAGTCTAAATGATGAAAATTAATTTGAGGTTTAGAAGCGCGCGTGTGAGTGCACGTGAATGAGAAAAGAGGAAAAAAGAGGTTATTGTGCATACGAACAAAAGATTTACGTCTTCGTTTATAATGTGTACGATTATTGTCGACATTAACGATTTACGATCAACCCACTCACTATTATTGCCACGATTATTGTGATTATCACTATCATTCCTGTGTCACTTTTAATACTCTAACGATTTATCATTTTTATTATTATTATATTATTATAGTATTATTATATTATTATTATATTATTATATTATTATTATTATATTATTATTACGATTGCAATAAATTTATTGCTATACGTCGAAAATTGTATTTATAGTATATTGTACATGACGGCGAAATGGTATAAGTTGTACACAATTTCGAGACACATGCTGTATATGTTTGGAAGAAACGGTCGAGTACTTCAGGGAGGGAAAGAGAGTTTTTTAAAAATGGGGAGGTTACTAGGAGGAAAAATTCACACGCGAAATTACATTGCACGGGGAATGTTGATGCCCGATGGCTCGACGATATACTCGATATGTAAAAAGGAATAAAAGTAGCAAAAATGTCTCGCTCCGTTTCTGGCATCTGCGAATAACGAAAAATTATGAAAATTATTAGTAGAATTTTTAAGGTAAACGAAAGATGAAAGAACGAAAATCCAAAACTCGTCCGTCCACGTCGGCTACGACGCGCTCTCGGCGCCTCGCGAAATTCTATTTTTGTAAGCATATTTCTATAAAAAGGTATACTAACGATACGGCAAAATTTATTATTCCTAGTATGGTGAAAACGAAAATTGAACGTTTAGATTTCGTTAGTATAGTGTAAAAAATTAACGATGTCTAGGTCCTATTCGTGTACTTAAAGGGGAAAAACTAATAAAAAATTATATGTCGGCGGTGCGGTAGGTTGTAAAATTGTACATAAATTGCGAAGAGGAGGCGCGGAGAGATGCCCCGAGTTCGATCGTGCGATGCGGCGAGTTTGGAGTTAAAATTTAAGAGGAAAATACAAAATCTATTAAGGAGCGAGAATCGACAAAAATTTATGGTGAAATCTGTCGCCGGAAGGTTCTCAGCATCCCTGCAACTACGTCACAACGCAAATTCTGTAATGCCGTCTCGTCTTATGCGATCGCTCTCCTTTTCTTCGATCCTCGGCGATTCGCGTGAGACATTATCATTACTCTCAATCGCTTTTTAAATCAAAATCAAAAAATGTGCCAATGGATCGAATTAAATTGAGCAGACCGTCTTATCTGTTTTTACTATTATTATGATTATTATTATAATTATTATTAAACTTGTCCTTTTTCGACGTTATATCCTTTGTTGACGAGCGGCTTGTTTTTAATGACTCTTTTCCAATACGAGGTATTGTACCAAGTATTGAGAATGATTCTTTACAAATGATCTCACAACAGCTCCGAGTCTCGTGAAAAAAATCAAGACTGCGCTATAACGAAATTACGATTGATGTGGAAAGAAATGAAGAGTAAGGTGATAATAAAAAAAAGTGTGAGGACGGCGTAGTGAGATCAGAAAATGTTTTGTTCGGCATTCACGATGTTTATTATTCATGTTTGTACATGTTTGTGTGCCAGTGTGTAACAACCGGCCTCTAACGGGCCTCTGTACATACTCACGCACGAAAAGGCCACTCTATAAATACACACGAAGTGCTACACCTAGAGTGCAAGAGAAAGCAAGAGAATGAAAGAGCGATAGAGCGAGAGAGAGAGAAAAAAAAATAAAAAGAGGCTAGGAGACACACAAGAGTATCATGACAAATGCAAGACACCCCCACAATACATGTACACACACATTTTCCATTGTACACATGGTCACACAAATGCGAGACACACAATATTATATATATACGACTCCATAGATGATGGCGCGGCACACTCACATAGTGTCTCTCGGATTGTTCCACAAAACTTTTCATTCAAGTTTGCTTCAAGAAACCTTCTGTTTTCTAATGTATGACGTGTTGTTGTCGATATATAAAATAAACTTAATAAAAAAATATATAATAAGACCTATTTTCAATCATTCCCAACCCTTTCAGACACGACGGTCATTTTAAATTTGGAAGAGTTCAATAAATTCAAAATAAAATGCTTTTTAGCTTTATATTAGTAAATTATTGTTGATCTACAGCTGTAGTTGCGGATTATTACCGATTCGGGGGAGATCATGAACGTTCAGCAAGTTTGAGTGCGGTTAGCACTCGGATGGGTAACCGTTCGTGGCTTTTCGCTTAGTTGTGTATTCACTATACGTTTAATTATTGTCTTGGGAAGGTTTTATGCAGATTTTATCTCCCCTAATCAAATAACCAATAACTTATTCGTGTTCTTCTTCATGTTGATCTGCTTTTATTTTCGTTCCACTATGTATTTTTAAAATAAAGAAGAGCGGGACACCCTTATTTGAATGAAGGGTGCAAACGTGGGTGCAAAGTGGTTGACTCAGCGGACGTAGCGAACCTAGAGAAGAGTACTTGAAACTACTTAAAAACATTTATCTGGTAAGAGGTACCGGTAAATAAGAGCCCTAATTTTCCAACTGTAGATTTTTTACTACCTCGATCTGCTCAAAAGGTAAATCATTGGATAAACAATAATTTATAGTTTGATAAATTATAGTGGAAAATTTAGTATTTACCATAGGGTAAAGGCACCAATTGTTGAAACCTTCACCTATTGTTGGCATTCGTTTCTTATTTGCTTTAACCAACAGGAAAATGCAAATTTTTATTATATTTTGCTCACCTGGTATTATTTCGAATAAACTACGTTAAATATTTGCATTTTCCTATTGTTTTGAACAGTATAGCACCAATTGCCAACAATTTGCAATTTGGGCTTTATTGGCAAAGAATACTTTTCTTTATCATTATCATAAAAGAACAACATCGATTTTTCTTACATGCAATTCGATTTTTTAAAATTTGTTTTTAATAATCATTCCTAATCCTTTATTTTGTTTTATATTTTAATATTTGATTCGAAAACAATGTTTGGAGAAATTAGAAGAAATTTCAAAAGTTTCAAAGTGGAAAAGTCTTTTTTACGTTTAATTTTAAAATAATTTAAAATTATTAACCAAAAATAATGAAAATTACATATTTACGGCTGTTATTAAACTATACATAAACCTTCACTTCTCTTATTGTGCATAAAAAATTTTGAAGCCAACAAAAGAAAAAGAAAATAGACGTTGGAAATGTTTATTATGTTACATATTATATACAAAAAGCATTGCTATTTCATTAAAGTTTGTTTTTATCTCGTTTTTGATAATTTTATATATAATTAAGTTTTGTTTAAGGGCATGTGATACTTTTTGATCGAATTTAGCAAGACGAAACTTTTTTTTAATTTTGCAAGATAAAAAGAGTCAATAACGGTCCGTTTTAATGTTTTCTTCCGTTTTCCAAAGTTTCAGGGCAAAATATTAATTTTTGTGGCTGAAAAGTTGGGTAATTTGATCACTCATAAAAAGCATAGAGCACCTAACCTCAAAGTGACAAATGCATTACGAATTTTAGCAAATTTAAACTTTTTTTCATTATACAAGATAAAAAGAGTCAATAACGGTCCGTTTTATTCTTCTCTTCCGTTTTCCAAAGTTTCAGGGCAAAATATTTATTTTTGTGGCTGAAAAGTTGGGTAATTTGAAAATCAATAAAATCGAAAAAAATTGCTCATATAGTAAGTATCACATGCCCTTAAAGATAATTCTTGATTCGAATGTATCCTGAGTGTTTATTTAGAAAATAATTCCTTCGTGGACTTGAAGAGTGCGCTGAGCTGCTCTTTCAGGACAACGAGCCCACACATATCATTCTATATCTATATACATATGATATATGTGAATTCCATTCGAACACCTGTGCCTACTTCCTCTAAAATATCTATATTGCGAAATATCCACCGAACTCGAAATTAAAAATTTAAAAAATAGTTTCTTTTCTAGACTCAGTTATTTAATTCGAGACGCATGCAAATCTAAACAAAATTTTTAATAATATCGTATTAATATAAAATATTATATTTATAAATAAGCTATTACAAATAAAATTATACTGATCTGAATCATCCTCTATAAACCCCAATTAGAATATTTATTTTTTTTATTTTACAGGTTTAGTCAAGATCTATTCTATAAACTGTGGTTTTGTTTGCCATAATTATTTTCTTATATTTAAACTTATAATATTCACGTCAGCTGAAGTTATGTCTTTTAGTTCAAAGATAGCTTAAAAAAGAGTTAAACCCAGCATGATCCGTTAAACCCTGTGAATTTCGCTAGACGACAGTCAATAAAATTAAAGTCTTATCGCGTCTCATAAATGTGATTGCATTTCTCTAGTATTGCTAATTAAAGAATAAATTTTGTTTCGTTCTACCGAATGACATAGATGCATGCAAATAAGAGCAGAGCGCATAAATAAGTTAATTATCCTCTAATGAGTTTATCCAAGATAAGTAAATAGTCTGATTTCATCCAGACTCCAGACAAACGGAATGAATACATTGGCATATTCGAAAGGTGGTAGTACAGTAGCAACTATAGAGGTATGCAAGAAACGGAACACCGTTTGTTATTGCGTCGGAGGGTTATTGAATCCGGCATTAAAATCCGCGCACAACGGATGCAGAATAGTCTGTCATTAAGGTGAACCGGTTTTTCGGGCCACCCTGCAGGCGCCGAGACTCTTTGAGTATCTACAACTTGGATCTGAAGAAGTAGCAGGAGGACAGAACAAGAGGAAAGAAATCTGTATTCATTATATATCTATTGTCCATCTTCGTGGGGGTTACTTTTTAACTAGATCAGTGTGAAAAAATAATTGACAGCTCGTTCCTTACGCCTGCTTCTGTTTCAGCTTCTGTATTATTAGGAAAACAATGACAATTCAAATAAATTATATTTACATTTTCATCATTCATTCGAGATTGTCACCAATATTTATCTTTTATTCTTTTTTATAATGAATCTGATTTAATCCGAAATCGAAACATTGATGACTGAATTCGATTCCAAAGACAAACCATGATTTCTATTCTATTGAATCCCTTTTATTCCGAGCTCGAAGCTATAAGATTTTCGTCCAAGGTCAAATCAAAAAACCCTATCCGATTTCATCCGATATAATCTGAAGTCGGAACAAGAGTGAGAATCCGATTTTAATATGAAATGCCAATCCGACTGAATCCGTCTTAATCTGAGGGTGAAACCAAAGATTTCTATCCGACATAATCCGAAGTTAAACCAAGATTTCTGTTTGATTAAATCCGATCTATTCCGAGGTCGAAGATTCCCATCGAAAATATCGAAAGTTGAAGATCTATAGAAAAATTATGTACATCTTTTCTATTGCTTAAATTTTCTGTATAACCAACCAATTCAGCAAAAAATTTAAATGTAAATTTTAAAACTGGATCGAATTTCAAGTTTCACATGATTCTTAAATATTATTTAGCTAAAAAAAAGAAAACATATAGTTTCGGATTGGCTCGGAACGAATTTCAATCCGAAACTTTCGCCAGAGTAAGGAAAGTATGCGTTGGCGCCAAAGTAAGGCATGTACCATCGTACATACATTCGCATATGTGTAAACAGCAGAACTTCTTGTACATATGCGAAGGCGCCAAGAATTTTTGGAACAAACTTTAGTCAACAATGCGGCATTCACGTCTAATACCCGAACGTGCAACACGCATTTTTAATGACAGACATACTATCGCAACACACGGCCAAACATCAGATCAGAAACGATGCATACATGAAAGCGCAATACTGCGGATATAGCTGAAAATAACTACCGATGTGGCTGACCCCTCAAGTCTGCATATCGAATCTTAACACGAATCTGGTACTTTATAGCGCGACGATGTTACCCTTGCGTTGAAAATTTTCATGTAACCTGAAATAAACTTGCTTTCATTACGACTCCAACATTTTATATGTACAGTACAACCTCCCTAAGAGCGACCTCGATAAGAGCGAAAATGGCCTTGATGCACGGAAAAAATATGTCCTATAAAAAGTGTAGAACTCAGTCTGGGAA
>CAJFCP010000050.1:117322-169022 GCA_904066005.1 Synergus itoensis | reverse complement strand
AAAAAAAAATAAATGAATATTTTTTTTTTCAACTGTCAAACAAGAAACTTATTTAATTTAAACAAAAAATTTATTTGAATGAAACAAAATTTTATTCAATTGAAATAAATAAAAACAAATAAGGAATTTATTTGGATCAAACAAACATATGATTGACCCCATATCAAAGTGATAATTTGTTTGATTCAAATAAATTTTGTTTGATTCAAGCAAATTTTTTTCTGAGTGATTGACTCATCACTTGGTCCCTTCTGAAACCAGTGTTACTTAACAAATGGAAACTTTTAATTGAAAAAATCAATATATTTTTCATAAATAAAAGAGATGGCAGAAATGTGGATAACACTCGCGAATTGAACAGAAAAGAATCTTAATTCTTCTGCCTGGGACATGGTGGTTGAGCTCTGGGAGGTAAAGAGGGGGGAAGGTTATCGTCTGGTAGCGAGTCGCTTCGCCCGCGTCAACGATCAACTTTCCACACAGACTGTACAGTAAACGGGCAAATTGTGGTTACAATGTTGCACAGACCTGTACAGTCTCTTTCAAAAATCAAAAGTATACTAAATTTCAAGAAGGTCTAAGCGAAATCCAGTTTGTCGTTTGCGATTCGTGTCTGCTGGTGCACGAGCTTAGTTTTGCGTGGGACAGTGTACGATACACGTGCATCTCTTACCTTACAAGTTGCAACTTACTCAGTCATTTGTAACATACGGTAATTCGCGAACTTTACACCAATATGTACGCACCGACATTTAACATCTAAGTCCCGAACTGAGACAACTTATTTCAAGGCCTTCTTGCGCTCGATTCCACTGTTACAGAATTTAGTGACATAAGATTATTCAATTCGATTTAATTTCATAACTAAATTACTCATTTTTTCTATTCTCTGTAAAGCTTCATTAAAGATTTTCAATTCAGGAATTTCTTGGCTTACGTAAAGTAAAGTGGAACTGTTTTTCGCAAATCCAAGAATCTCTGCTGTTATGTTATGTGAAATTCAAACTCTTTTAATGAATGTCTATAATTAAATTCTTTGCAGATTCAGATTATAAAAAAATGTCCCGACGAAGGTGAAATTGAACGCGTGCATTTGAAAAGCTCGTAATGTAAATACTGATCCGCGAGTTTTTTTGCATGAAAAGTGTACCGGCAAGAGTGCAAATTGTATGGATTACTGGGAATGAAGGTGTCAATATTTGATCCAGCCTGTCTCAAACTATCGAAAGGTTAGTTAATCAAAAGATTAGTTTATGCTAATTCTATAACATGAACTTTCTATAAAAACGGTTCCCGAGTCTATAATTATATCTCCGATAACAATATTAAAGTACCCAGAGCTATTTATAATTGAGCGGATTTAGAAGGTGAATTTAGCTGCATCATTACCAATCGCACCAGTAGATAAGTGGAGATGAAATGTAATCGGTGTAGCGTGTACTTTTATTATAAAATAATGCCTCGTAAGCTACAACAACTAAGTAATATGAGACTCAATAAAATATAAGGGCAAAATGCCCTACAATAATTATATGATGATTATAATCTAATTCGCGATCAAGTGTCCTCATCTTGAGCCAATCGTATCCCCAAGACGACTGACTCCGCTGCTGGTTGATATCGGTGATGTGGACCTCATGAATCGCGGAATCCTTTGTCTTAAGATCGAGGCTACGAGGCTTGTAGATTATCGCCTCCAGGAAATGTTTATGTAAACATTGTTTATATAAACATTCGGGAGAGCGATACCCTGGGCGATTGGTGATTGGTGGCAACAGGATAGTGACGGATTGAGAACATTGCTCTTCATAGGGCTTTTTCTCTCATCCTTATTTGGATCAATATCACACCTAAATGTATATGATAATCAGCATGCAGGTAAAATTCATTTTAAGTAGATAAAGCTCAAAATAGATAAATTCTGATGATATCCAAACTACGACGTCTTAAATATTTAGATTATAACAGAGAAATTATATGCAACTTAAATATAGTTACTAATTCAACTAGTGATATTTTCACTAATTAAGATAAAATGATTGGTGAAAGATTTTAAATTAAAAACTGTTTAGGTTCTCTAAAAACCTCTCTCTAAAAACGTTCTCTTTAGCTCTGTTAAAAAACCATTTATTATGGGGATTGACCAGGATTTACATCAGTAACTCTTAATGACACGTTAATTTGGCTGATCTATAAGTAATTGACTTTCGGAATGATCAACTTAACCGCGAGATGATTTGCAAAAGCTATAAGAATTTAAATTTTTTGTGGAAAGTTTTGTTATACGTAAATGATTTGGCATGAATCGAAAAGCAATTTATATGATTAAAGTTCTTTAAATTATGGCGTACAATGTATAAAAAAGTATTATCTACAGAGATTAAGTAGCTTGCCTTAATATGTATTACATTTATCGCCTTTATAAAAAAAATGAGCCGAAATTCTGGCACTTGAAGAGGCTATTAATTGCCGATATCTATAATTATCACGAATAATTACTGTGACTGATACGACAATCTGCACCCAGTAACAGGATGTTCTTGAAATTTGTACAATATACGTATACTTTAGGAGCATTATGAAAAATCTTACTTTTGTTACAACTTTTGGGAATTTATGACACAAAAAAAACCAAGTATAATTTTTACCCTAGGGTAATTTTTACATCTAGGGTACGGTTACCATATCAACTTTTATTGTATGATACTTTCTTTTGTTTCGATGCAAACAAATTAAATTTTATCTACTTGAGAATTACCCGCAACAAATGTTCCCTTCTGTTTTTTCTGTGATAATTGAGTAAGATATCAAGATAAGTTCTTTTAATTTATGATTTATTAAGTCAATATGCACACATATTTCGTATAACTACACTTTGTATGAAAAATTATAAAATGTATCAATAAGTGTATTCGAGCGAGATTTGATAAAAAAAAACCTAGATTTTGAGCAAGATCAAGATAATCTTAGAATTATTTATTTTTTTAAAAATTCATACAGAATTTGTAAAAACTATCATCATAAACTCTAAAATTTATGTATTTTAGATAAATAATTTTAATAGTAACATAACTGCTAGATAAAAAGTATAGGAAATATATATATATATATATATATTTTTTTTTCTATATATATTTATATAATAATTAATATATATTTCACTTCTAATTAAATTATTTAAATCTACATCAGTGAAATTTTACTGATTTGAGGACCCATCTAAGCAATTTCCACACGATATAAAATATTGATAAGCAAAAGATTGATCAATCTCATTTTGAAAAATAATTAATCTCACATTATCAAGCGATAACAATTAATTATCACAAGGCAAATGCTCAACGAGAACATATAACACTGATTAAGTTAAATTAATGAACGAAAACGACCTTGAAAAAAATTTGAAAACGTGTGACATCTTTTCTAAAAATAATATACATTGCAGTACTTGTGCTTTGCTTTTTAACAGAGAATTTGACTTTCCATTCCAAATTCTCTTTTTTTTTATTGGTTAATTACCATAGTGGGGTTTCTAGGTTTTCCAGAGCCTGAAATTGTAACTAAAAGTGTAACCACATTTCTCTCTAAAGTAGCACGATTAATATGAGTCGTAATCGCAGTTCGTCGCGAGCGACTGATAACGTATTTGCGAACACTGTATGTGCTGTATGTAATACATCAGAGACCGCAGTTAATATGTTACATATTTGTATAAAATGTTTCACTTGACGAAGATAATATTAGACGTAAGCCAAGTCATGCTCTTTGACACTGTCGATCCTCTTCCTTTTATCGGGTGCCATCTTAGTATATATAACCTCGAAGTAGTCTTTGTTATCTCTTTGTTGCTAAATGTACAGTGCACACATTTCTCTTATCTATCATTCATATTAATCGTTTTATTGTATTTTACGCAAGCTAAATTTTTAGTCTAATCAAATATTTATTACTTATTAAAATTAATACTTTTATACAGCCTTATTTATACCCTGCGATTATTTCGTAACAAAGTACCGAGCAAAATGCTTCTTTTGTATTTTTTATTAAAAGTAGTAATAGAGATATCAACTCAAGTAGAAATTAAAAAAGCTATTTATACCTCGATTTATACAGACTTTTAGTTTGTCTGCGTAAAAAATTATTTGACATTATATGTACATAATATTATATAATTCTTTTTACTGTGGTAGCCGCCGAAGAAAAAAATTATGCAAAAATGATATTTATTCAATCTTGAATGAGGGATACATTAATGTCCATCCTTTCCAAATTTCCAGCATGAATAGCTTGACGCAAGAGAAACTGATCAACCGACCACGACGTGAAGGATATCGGGTTTCCTCAACCGCCCGATCCGAAAAATTTCGCAGACTAACTTGAAAAATTGTGTACCTACCACCGACATTTAACGTCTGATTAATCCTTTATTCGTGATTTCACAAAAGTAATCCTTTTCGTTATTCTAAAAGAAGTATATTAAAGATTAAGACTCGAAACACGATAAAATTTGTCAGAACCAAGGACCAAAATGAAATTTTTGCATCTTTTTCTTACAATAAGGCGAGGATGTAGTTTAATAATCATCAGTTTTAAGAAAAGATCTTAATTTGCCGGGATGAGCTGAAATTTACATCTGATAAGCCACAACAATATATTAAACTTATAAGTGAGCAGTCGGATCCCATTCTGAAAATGCAAATGTCCTGTTATTGCACCCAACCGCTCAATGAATACAAATCTAGGAAAATAATGTAATAAATATATATTTTTTAATACAGAGTTGCCACGAGTCAGAAAAAGTGAAATTAAAGAAATATAAATTGTGGTAGTGTTAAAAATAAACGATTATAAAGTCAGGGAGTTATTAAAATTAGTATTGATGCTTTTTTGTTCAATTTTCTGCAACGGTATCAATATATTAAGATCGATAATTTAGAAAGTACTTCCTCAACTGTAAAATATTTTTAAAAGCGTATGAACTTGTTTAATGTGTTGTAGTTTGCACTAATATTTATGATATGAGATTGATACTTTAACATACGGGTTCTGATTATCGAAAGGCATTGCTCAGAGCAATGCAGGCCAGTTTCAAAGTGACAAACGTTCATTCAAAAGTTTTTGCGGAATCGTTCCTCCGAATTCAACCGTGTTTCTATATTTACGATTGGGAACCTTCTATATAAGATATATCGGTTGGAATCGATTGTACCAGTTACCGTTCACAGAAAGGTTAACCACGAAAATTCGCTTTCGAGAGAACCGCACGAGGAATAAAAAAAAATTATGCATCAGACACCGTGAACTCTCTGCATCAAATTCACCCAGAAAACAGTTTCTTTGAATCAAAGAAACATTTCTTTGAATCAAAGAAACATTTCTTTGATATGCGGTTAAGGAAAAATTTTTTTTCAATTAAAAAAAGTTTTTTTGACTCAAAGAAATTTTTTCTTTGACCATATATATTAAATAAATGTTTCTTTGATTCAAAGAAACTGTTTTCTGGATGAAACTATACATAAACCCGCACATACTTAAAACTTACATCTGTATTAAAACAGTATCTCTTTCTCAGTATCAAGATATATATGGACAGGTAATTGCAACTCTGTATACTAATGTACTCGGCTTATTTCGATTAATGGAGTGAATTTCCATTCACATGCAACTTACACATTACCATGCTGAATAATATTATTTAGATCGTTTATCTTCTCTATTTTTGATTTATCTTATTAATAAATTTCTGTAAACACAGTTAACTTCGTTTTAGTACAAGTGGATATAAAGTAATTATCATCTCTCGATAGACCACACATAATTACTCTGATGAAAGTTTCGGATAGAAAAAATTCTATCCCTTTGAATTCGAAACAAACAGTTTCACTTCAATCTAATTCGAAGCTGAATCAAAGATCAGATTGAATTTAGAGTTGACGCACGCATTAAAAAACTTTGAAAATTTCCTTCGGATTAGATCGAAATAAAATTGTTTGGTTCGGATACAGATTTCGGAATATGATCCGGAAAATTTTGGAATGGATTTTAATCCGAAACTTTCGCCATGGTATGTTATAATTTACCCAGCATTTCTTCTTTATTTCCAGTAAGAAGAAAATACAGCTACAAAGAGGGACTTTTGAAATATATATTTACATTAGATTTACTCTTTTTGTACTTTTACTTTAATAGCAAAGTGCAGGCAATTCCTTTGAAACTTCAAGACTAGATGAGATTGATGTGCCGATGTCTGCTGGATTTCAGTTTGTTGGTTTCAGAATTTATTTCCAATCGTCTATCAAAGTCGATTGAGCCCGGAATTATTGGGTATCACAGCACCATTAACCTGAAAACGGAATTGAACTATTTTATCTCATTTATAGAAATAGAAAAATTTGCTATTATGGATATATTTGTTGAACCCATTTCCACAGTATTACCAATTCTAAAATCACATGTTTGTATAAAAATTGAAAATCAGTAGTGGAAATTCGTGACATCTATATCAAATTAGAGAATCTTTACCATATAAGATCAATTTAATTTCCCCAACTTTACGGATGTAAATATTACGAATATTTTAGCAAAAAATATTTATTATTACGAGGGTAAAGTTGGAGAAACTAAATTTTCTCTTGTGATAATTACCACGTGCCCTTAAACCTGATGACGTTCAGCAATCAAAACAATGTCTAGTCTGGACAATTGCGTCTTGCATGACTTAATCTACATCCATCAAGAACGCCCTATTTACCTCGTGTAAGTGGCATGGTACTATATTCAGAATGAAGATGAATGTTTCTCGATGGACAGTGATTGCAACAGTGTAACAATGTTATCTCACCATGGTAAAATCTTTTATCTTCTCTCGCGTTTCGCAATCTTGATTTCAGAGTCGTATGCCATTGTTATCTGGCAACCATGTGTATTTTCACCTGATACAAAAAGCAATTCTTCTATGTTTCGGAAATATTCGATTTTTTTTTAGATTTTTGTCCATGAGAGTCCAAATTTCACTGAGACACTGAACCTCAGTGACCTACTTCTGGCTATCCGTGTGTAAATTTCACTGTGGCCTTGGTCAGGCCCAGACCTGGCAGTCCGATTTGCTGGCCATATAAAACACCTAGCAAGGTCGATAACAATCTTCGTGCTACATAAGCACGTTTTATATATATGTAATATATATATATATATATATATATATATATATATCTATATATATATAAAGATATATCTATATATATATATAGATGGATTGCGCCAGTTGAGATCAATTTAAGCGCATCAAATACAAAAGGCCATCCTAATTCAGATGTAGACTTTATTTAAATATGAGATCCAGTTCTTAAATTAGTACCGATGCTGCCTTAAAATATATACTTGTCCAGAAAACGTAAAGTCGGTTACGAAAGGCAGAAATACATACTTAATGGAAAGCAGATGTTAATGTATTCATTTTCTTGCAATTTTAAATAATCACATAGTATCAAACTTCATGTACTGTTTTAATCATAATCAGACAAAAAAACATTCCTATTAATTATTCTTTAACATAAGCGTGTGATTAAATTCGATGCACTTTGACGTCCAACAGAAAAACATCTGCGTTGTCATCTATGCTGTAAACTTGTCCACCGAGAGACGATAATTTATTCTCGGCACACAGCAAGTGCATTTTCTGCAGTTCATAAGTGCCAACGTGCTCGCTCTTCAGCACTGAGGAAGATGGATAGTGCAAGATTAGTGAGACTGCAACATTGATACGGTGTAATTTCAGTGGAGGTCGTATGAAACTATAGATATATATATATGTATATAGTCATATGCAGTGGATGGAAAGCTTTTGCAAATAAGTCTCCAGTATCAATACACAGAGATTTTCGGTCTAGCTTTGACATCTGATATCATCAGAAACGGACAGGAAGCATCAAAGCAAACCAGTATTTGATCATTTTACTCTTTCCAGCTTTGCAAGAGGTGTTATAATATGATTCTTCACCGTAATTTATACTTTCAACGGAAATCGAAAAATTTTCTACATTCAAAAATTTGACATTTTCTGTATAAATTTGAGCCTATATGGTAAAAGCCAAAGAAAAATTTATAAAAATGCATAAATCGTGTAAAAGAAAATTTGGGAATTTATCTTTAAAATGAGTTAAAGCACTTTAGAAAATAATAAATATTTTTTGAGTTATTAACATTTTTGAAAACATAGAAATTTGAGATTTTCTGGAAATATCTTTTTATAAAATAATTATATTGACTTCCTTTTTGGCTAGTTGGACGCAGAATTTTAGTAGCTATTAGAATTTTTATTTTATTTTAGAGAAAAATATTCCATTTAATATTATAAAAATTAGAGCACTTTAGCAATTGCTGAAAAACAGGCAAACCCATAACTTACCCATAGTGTACATTTAATACAATTGAAATACAAATCGAAAATAATGTAAATTCTCTATAAAAAGATCTCTCGTGAAATCATCCTGACTGATATGCAATATGTACAAATAAATTGGAAAGTGATAAAAAGTGGAATAGAAATTCAAAACTTGGTCAAGTCACTCGGAAAATGTTTAATAATCATCATGATGCTTTTCAGCGGGACATTTATACTGAAATTGCTTTTATTTTTATTAAATATCTACCAATTTTTTCACATTGAATAAGTCAATTTTCAAGTTACATACTTTCTTGCTATTTTTAACAAATAATTTTTTTCAATTACTTTTTCAACTTTAGATTTGTTTTAACTTTTGGTTTGTTTATCGAATCCATGATTTCAGGAACCACAGTATAAAAAAAACAAAACCGCACGTGGCATAAAGCTGGTACATCGTTCCTCTCGGTACAAACCGGATTTGCGAGAGCAGTCCTCTGAAAAGAAGTTTCGAGAAAGAATTTATCGAAAATTGCATTTTAGTCACTTGCCATTCCCGGATATTATCACTAGATTATCAAATATCGAAAAATTTTCAGATCATGTAAAACATTGAAAAAATAGGTAGTAGGTACAATTAACTTGACTTGTAATACATGCCATAGCTATTTTATTGGTTGGGACGACTATTTTTCTTGTTGGCTATTAAGATAACAATGTGAGTAGTGAATAGTAGACAAATGGTTGTTGCCACCAATAAAATATCAATAAGTCGAAATAATTATCCCAATTATACTATTTTTTCAGTAAACAACTTAGCTCTCCTGATCATTTTCAAGCTTTTGAAATATCAATAAGTCGAAAATTTCAAGAAACCTTTTGAAATCTCTTATAAAATACCTCAAAAATTCACAATATTTAAAATCCTTTAAAACCCCTTAGAATGCTCAAAAAGACTTAAAATTGCATGAAATTCTTTAAAATTCCAGGAAATATCGTGCAATATCTTAAAATTCTACCTCTATCTTTTGAATGACTTAAAGTTGTAAGAAGTAAAACAAAATAATCGTACGCGTGTTGCTAGTAAATGTAAATAGTTAGAACCACCTAGTCCTCACTAATTTACATTTGTAAGCGTACCTTAGTGCATTTACTTCAATTTTAGAAATTATCAACTCTTTCTGAGGAATTTCTGAAGAATTGGAGGACATTTATGTAAAAGAGAACACAGAAAAAACAAGGACTGAAAGTGTTTACAGTTTAAGTCAGTTTTTAGGCTGAATTTAAGTTTAAGTCAGTTTTTAATCTTGTTTTAAAACTAAGAAATCTTAAAACAAGACTAAAAACTGAAAAGGTAGGGATCGGACAACCAATAAATGGCCTTAAATTGAGTCGGGCAAAGCCGTTCAAGATAGTAGAGTACAGCATCGAACGGAAAGATAGATCGTGCGTGTCAAGAAGATAATTTTGACTTGAGGACGCGGCCTTTTGTGCTTGCTGAATACTGACGCTCGTGCGCGCGCATACCTTCAGCCGCGAGGAAGATAGATGATATGTGATGAGGCTGTGAGCTGACTGCAACACTGCTACTTTGTATGTGGAAGACATACGAGTTGGAAGCTTGGCAACGAAGGGTCCAGCACAGCATCAGACACTCACCTGAATCGCATAGGTGGCGGGAGACTCGAGTCAGGAGCGGCTTCTAAGAAGCGCATTTTATCTTCTTAAAAAGTACTTTGCGAGTCAGATTTATGTTCTTCACTGAAAGATCCGTATATTTTGAATCGAATATATCGTTTTTAATGATCCTATGGGACCCTCCTTATCCCTGGTGACCCTTTCTGTCCCGTAGGACCCCCAATCACATGGGATTGAAGGTCCTGTCTCTCCCAAGGGAAATAGGACATCCCTATTCCACAGGAGCTTCCCTATCCTTCGGGCAGTGCAGTTCTGGGGATTTTTCTTCATATCTGAGGAAATTTTTTCTCATCTGCGATTTCTGAGGAATTGGAGGACATTTATGTAAAGGAGAATAGCTCGTAATAGTGTTATTAATTATTTAAACAATTGAATTTTGAAATCTGAAGAAATTCTGAAGAAATCTGAAGAATTTTTTTGAACTGATCTGAAGATTTTCTGAGGGAAGATTTGAGAGTTGAAGATTTATCTTTTTGCTATCTGACAGCACTGCCCTCGGAACCTAATTTTCGACTTGAAGATTACCTAAATAAAAAATTAACATAAATATGTATACATGCTAAAAGTGGGAATTACGATTTACAGAAAGCTGGAGTAACGTTATTTAATAAATGGGGCGGGTTTTAATGATACATCATCATTATTAATAACATATTATTATCAGAGATTATGTGTGTGCTATCTGGTGTAATAATATACAAGTATAAATAAAAAATATATAAAATTACTTTCATTTTACGAACCTTGTAATTCTGAACTTCGCCTTGCTTAAATCACTTTATAAACTTCCTGCATTTATATCACCGATGCCTCGTACGACGACCTTATTTTTTAAAAACCTCCTGGAATATTTCGTGGTTCCCTACGGCATAAAGTCGACACTTGTCCTACCTGACGTATATATAAATGATCAGTTTACAGTTGGGTTAGGTTAGGCTACTTCAAATAGATAAGGAATGAGCAACCAGTTTCTTCTTCATTGTAATTCAGTATCAATTTTACACAATGTAGACTAGTTGAATAGTTGAATAATGAATATGCAAATGATGCACAGGAAGTTGGCAATGCCAACTTAAAATTTCGAAAAGATGAGAATTGTACGGAATTTATGCAATTTATTGTGCTAGTTTTTTCCTCTATTGTACCGCGAAATATTCCGGGAAAATATTACATCTGTTTGCACATAAATTGTTTTTCATTCTCATTGGAATTACACAAATTATAAAATTATTTCCACACGTTTCTAAATTGTGAAAATAATTATGAATGATGCATGTTCCAATTCTGCAACAATTAGACATAACTATAAGTCAATATCACGACCGTTTCGTGCTTTTCAATTGGAAACAAAATCTTATTACATAGGATTATTATTGACTGAAACTATATACTTAAAAATGTGTTCACTTTTTTGAGAAATACCTCTACAGGCTAATTTCTTTCTTCGAATGCACTTAGCTGCAACAATTTATGGAGCCCTACACACAATATAAATTTGCACTTTTATATTTTGTATTCACACACATATATCGCGTCGTCATCCATTACATGCAACGAACGCATTCGCCGTTTCGTGACTTCGTTCACGTAAGGCTTAAATGCATATCTGTAAATTACTTCGTGTTCTGGAACAAAGTATGCTAGAGGTTAGCAATTTTGTTCTCGCGATCTCGCCTCAACTGTCTGCGAGCAAAATGTGTAATTATTTTATAAAAAAAAAAAAAAATTCCTAACTTAAATTGTTTGTTCAGTACATTGATTAATTAACTTTTCACCTATTTCAGCATTAAAATAACCCTCGAAAGAAAGTACTGATATTTTCTGCAAATATTTAAAAGGGTATTTCTATTTTGTATTGAGATGCAAAGTATTTTATGTACATAAAATAAGATATCGCGTGGTACGATTATGCGGGGCATGTGCTTATCGTTGGAGGTCAAGTCTCTCGTTGTCACACAGAAAAAAAAGTATAATTTATGTTACAGCTTCTTTTTTTTATACCTTCATTTAAATTCTTAAATATTATATATAAGTACATAGAAAAAAACGTTTTTCCAAATTTTTGCAGTTACTGATAAGTGTAGCATGGCTAAGTAAATTTCTTTTAAAGTTATGGATATTCGAGACATCACGTAGCGACAGACGTACCTGTCACAAGTGCACGTGCACACGGCTAAGTGCACACATAATCTGTTTACGCATGCGTGTGTTGATGCATGCATAAGCGTATTTGTGGAAAGTGGTCCGGTGTTCAGTTTTGTCGTCTCGTCTCGAGTATCCTGAAAACTCTTTAAATCCAGTAGCGGATTTAATGTCTAAATTAGATATACTGAATGAATAAAATCATTCCTCACAAGAATTTAATTATTGTAGTAATTTAAATTGTATAATAAGAATTTCAAAATTGTAGAAAAGTACACAAGTACTTTCTACAAAACTAGTGCTTTAAGCTTTCATGAAATATGTTTCATTCTTTGACTCTTTTTCATTTAAAATCAATCTTGATTAACTACAAAGTTGCTCACCGCAATTTTGTTATAAGTAACCGCAATGTATATACGCAGTATATATGTATATATTCATCGCTCAACACGTTTCGAATAACACGCCTGATAGAAACATTATCTTGCACAAGAAGAAATCGATAAAAAGTTTGATTTTTTAAATATGAATGTAATACATATTATACTAAGAATAATCGTACGGAGAATAACATTTAAATATTACCGTGAATATATATATCTTAATAAATTTACATCACGAATACGAATGCAGATTTTCTATTTCTGATACAAAAATTTACAAAGTATTCTTCATAAGGTTTCAAGGTCTGGGTTGAAAACTTCTTTTAATTCCCTTGTCCTTGAGTAGTAAAGGTATTTTATAGTCAGTCCATATTCCGATGAATTAAATTTGAGTTCAATCATAATCAATAAAATGAATTTTATATAAGCTTAAGATTTAAAAATGCAAAGATAAAATTCATTGTATAAAAGAATACAATTTGAAACATTGTAGGCAGAATAAACGTTGAACAATTCAGCTTTCAGAGCCTTCATTATATCTTGAAAACATTCGCTTCCACTATAGTTAGTAGATAAAGAAAGAATCGTTTAAACTGTTTAACTGTAGGTCGCGAAAACGTTCCTCGGTCGGCGATAGCCTTCAGCGATTTACGAGCTTGCATGCATATATGCCGACAATATCAGAGGCGAATGACACTCACCGGTCCTCTTCTCACAAGATTGAGTTCCTTCAATATGAGTAATAACTCGTATTCTTCGGAAGAAATTATCGTCGCGTGACTAATTTAGTTCGATCGGCTTCTTTCAAGAAACCCCTTTATGCTTTATGTCCCAAAATTAGTATAGTTATTCACACAAGCAATTACTGATGTCGTGCTGAAATTTGTGGAAATGCAGCTTTCAGGAATTAAGAATTAATAACGTGTTACATATTTTTCTTTTACCAACACGCTTTATTTTCACTTTTTCCTTCCTTTTCAATATTATTCCTCAGTACATTTTCCAAAAATTAGAGATGTCGAAAAAGATGTGGAAAGTTTCACTTTTAGCCACGTGGAATGACCCAAGAACGATACGTATTTTCACACAATTATGTAATTATGTAACTTATTTAATGTCTAAATAAATTTAAATATTTGCATTCCCGATTTGCCATATAAAATACCAGTTTTTTATTGTCATCATTAGGAAAAAAAATCTGAACATATATTATTTTTATTTCCTGTGATACAAATTACTATTTGTTAAAGTAACACAAAAGTCTCACCAGTGAAGTAAAATTTATTGGCATGGTTAATTTTATACCACATTTCAAAATTCAGAGTTACACGTGCAGTAAAAGTTTCTAGATACGCACATAAACTTGAATATTACAAGTACATTAATTTTTATAGCTGCATCGCAATATGGCTAATGCACAGAGCACAGTAAAAGAAATGAATACATATGCATTAAATTTAATGCACACGATATTAACTTGAGTATGTCTGGATTAAAAAACTTAATTAAATATATATACCATATATTTATAAAAATAAATAAGTTAATCCAAATTTACTAAAGAGGGCTAAAGTAGGTTCAACGGGGTTCAAAAAAGGACATAGAGGTTTCGAATCGGATAAAGCGGGCTTTAGACTTTTAGAGGGACAAGTTTCATTCCGAGATCAGTGGCGATCTGATCAGTGGCCCGCTATTTCTGCACCGGTACAGTCTGGGTCAAGAGCTATGAATTTCAAGATGATTGTCGTTGTCTGGATGTCGTCTGGCAGACAGAATATCAACGACCCAATATATCCCATATTAATTATTAATGAGAATAATGAAGATTTTTCACATTCAATAACAATATCGATTATTTTGTCCACAGCTGAATAATCGGCAAGCCACAATTAGTTACATATGAAGATAAATAATACTAATGCTTGCGAAATGATTACATTCTGCTATTTAAAAACTCTGACGTGAGACTGAGACTTTTAATTTGATCCAGACCTGTGTTTTTTATAGAGGTATAGAGTGCTGAATAATTAACGAACAGCGAAAATATTTTATACTATTTGCACAATATTCGCGATATTTAGATGTCCTTCTGTTATTTACCAATTTGTGCTAATTAAATTATAACTTCAAATATTTAATCTATTATACGTTTTTGCTCTTGAATTTTACTTTATTTTACTTTTTATTTATTTATTGTAGGATAAGATATATTCCTTTTCCCATCAAGAATGTCTGAAGACAATATTTAAGATTTAAGAAATGCATCTCTGCCGAGAAATTTTTAATGACTCAAACTTTTGGAGAGCGCACTATTCTTCTGAAATAACGCTACTTACATATGCAACTGACATTTTTTGTGAAGTAGTTAAATTTATAGTATGCAGTATTAAAAAACGTTGTTTATAGCCCGGTGATTTATTTTATTCTCCAAGTCATGCCTGCACTTCTCGTCGATCAAGGAACTAAATTTATTGCAAACCTATAAAGTTGAACACTTAAGAAATCTCTGCTGTCTCGCGGTTCTTCGACGCCGACAGGAGAAGGGGTTTTGGTCAAAGGTAAGGACTGTAAGCGGGTAGTAAAACAACTTTTATCGTAAAGTCTCGCGGTTATTGCTCTCTGGTCCTGTTCCCCACTCTTCAGTTTGAGTCCTTCCTTTTTCTCGTAATCCTTCCTTTCAGTCTACCCCTTACCACCTCTCATTCCTCATCCCCAAGAATATTCGTAACTTGCGGAACTTTTATGGTTCTTACTTTATAGGAACACACTCACTGTGCCTGTGGTTGGTACGAACGTTCTTGGCGAAGTCCAAATGAAGTTTATTAAAAACTTCTTTTAATATTTTTAAATGTTGAAAGTTAAAATTACTTGCAAGATTAATTTTGGAGGAGCTATACTATTCAGTTCTCTTCACAAGCTGAAGTTTAAACAAAAAATTTACAAAATGTGAAGTAATACAATGTGATGTAATATTTAATGGAATATTTAAGGAATTATTTATTATTTAATATTTAAATATTTAATATTTAAGGAATTTGACGATATTTTGTGGAATTTCAAGTACTTTTACGATATTGTACGGGTATTAAGTATAATTTTAAGGACTTTTGAGGGATTTAAGTAATTTACGAAATTTCATTGGATTTTCAGGAATTTTAAGAGATTTCATGGGATTTTAAGTAATTTTAAGGAATATAGCGATATTTTCTAGAACTTTAAGGAATATCGAGGAATATATTAAGTAATACTACGAAATTTAAAGAAAGTTCACTAGATTTTTTAGGATACTTTTGAAATCCCTGAAAACATTTTAAAATCCTTTGATTTGAAATTTTTTAGAATCCTCAGAATCTTTTTAGCAAAGAGAGTTCAAAAAAAAGAAATTAATCGCCTGCTTCATGGTTGCTAGTCGTTAAAAATATTTGATTTGCCTCAAGTTTACATATTTAAATGCGCAATAATAAATGTAGCCACTAAGTTTGTTCCTCAAAAAAAATTGAGTACATTCATACATATATATAATTTCATATATATGGTATATGGATATAATACGCGATCATAAGGATAAGCCGCAGTCTGACAGGTAGCGCTAATTTAATTTCGCACCGTATAATGGAAGTACCACTTTTTTTTCGAACTGCAAAGCGCCGCGATGGCCGTCGGACAGTCAAAGGGAGATGAGAGGAGAAAAAAAAGAAAATAAATCCATGTTCGAGTTAGTGCGCCAGCCCGATCACCTATCCGGTTCTTTTTATTCTCGATTAAACGAGAAACACGTATCTTAATAGGCTCATCAAAAAGCAGCGCCTACTAAGAAAGTTCACAAATAAACCTCTGACACAGATTGTACAATGTATCCAAATATATATATACAATGTGAATATGCGCGATTTCCAGCTCACAATTTCAATCCCGAGTCCAATGCCACAGATGTGCCTCAATACATATATATTTATCTAAAGAGTTGCATGCAAAAGTCGCCTGTGGACAACTAAATATATGGTTATAAAGAAAGAGGACAGAAAAAAATTTAGAGAGAGGATGCAACACGTTCCTGTTTGTCTCATATGTCCTCCTTTATACTTCTTCTCTCACTTTTTCTCTCTTCTCCTCTCTCTCACCTCATTTCATCTCTTCTACTTGCATTCTCACATAAGCGGGGGGAGTAAAACGTTACATGTTATAAAGATGAACTTGCCAAAGTACATAATAAGTATCATTTACGTAGGAGAAAATACGGTTAATTGGCGAAGAGAAAAGCACTCTGTACTTATGCTTATGAATAGTTTGAAGAGAGACTTTAGCAAGTTTAACTTGCGTCGAAATAGCTGCAATATCCGTAAGTGTGTTTATCTGCGGGAATTTAACTACACACAGAGTCCGTTTGCCAATGTCGTTTCTTCCAAGTTTAACTAACATAAGAATATTCGTTAATTGATATACCAAACCTAGAAAAAAATCTGGAATATCAAATCCAATATATCTACACTTTTTTGTCGAGAATAGTGTACGAAACTTTTACAAATTCGGCGTCAATAGTAGCAATTTGTATAGGAATTTATATATCCCATATCTGAAATGACTGTTTTATGGGATCGTTAATCGAGCTCAATGGCGGCGTCTTTATATGGATTCAGTCGATATTTGCAATTGTTATCGGCTATGGTTTGCTCATGCATGTGCTTTGCGTGGCTGTCGTGAGCACAGAGGTCTACCATGTCGAAGCATCGAAATTCTATAGCTTTTTTGAAACCGGTAACCCGATCTGCATAAACTCTGAAGATTTTTCGATCTTCACTCACGAAGCGAACTGAAAGAGCAACTCATCGTCTCGTGTATTCACAGTCAACAACCAAGTATAAATCGCACTGATTAGTTGATTATCATTTAAGATTGTGACATTTTCAATATACATAATCCTAAAAGTTGAAATACAGAAATCGAATAATTTAATAGAAAAATTCTTATGTTGTGTGCACAATATTACACATTGTTTCGAAATATGTGAAACGTAATCAATGTAATTTTTTCTAAGTGCCTGAACTCAATAATTACTATCAGGGATCGTTGCGTGTGTTAACAATCTAACAGAGTGAATTATCTAATTGTCAAGACTACAATTATCCCATCCCACATTTGTCGACTCCCTGAAACGAAATTTCTCGCTTCGCCGTTAATAAGTGCAGCGTGTGCACGAATTTTGCACTCTTTTTCTTTAGTCTTTTTTTTATAATCTTAAGATTATAAAATAAAAGAAAGAAACATTTTTCTGAGCCTTCTGCAGAATTTTTATTATAATAAGAAGTTGGAAAAAGTTGTTATTTTTCACACAATTAAGTTATGTTATTAAATTATCAAAAAGTGAAAAATCGACTGAAAATCTGTGAATGAAATCTTGAGAAGAGAGTCACTGAAAATCAGTGAACTTCCACTGATTCAATTTTAGAGAGTAATATGCTGTTTTACCGACCATATTTGCTCATCGTATAAGGCAACCAAACTTGCGGTTATGTCGTCTTCTGAAGACATTGTGTGATTTCAGGAAGCGTTTGTTATAAAATATAAATTAAAAAGGAAATTTTGAATATTTTCTATATCTAGTAGGCTTTCTATTTAATTTCTACGGCTGTCAAATTATAGTTTACTTCCTCCTATAATAAATTTTCTTCAGCAATCAGCACATAATAAAAAAGAAAGGTAAATTTGTTGTATGACAAAGTTCTTTTAATCTCAGGTCGAAACCGCAGTTATACAAATCGCTACACGACAGTGTTATTATTTATTTCAATAACTATTGCCAAGAAAGATTGCATTCAATCTTTTTAAAACTAATTAAACAATTTTCATGTAGATTAAAAGTACTCCTGACTTTCCTTATGAATTTAAGAATTGCCCTTTCTGCTCTGGTATATTTCTAATTTAAAATATTGTAACCGAGACGATTTTTCGAGTACAACTCGGAAACGCGTAAATTTAGTTTCGATCGTAAAGACAGTGGCAGCTAAGCTGGTTTAGTATTGGGTTCAATCAGTAAATTCAGCCACAAGTGGAAGATCTCGATTCCCGCACGTATATCCGGTCTGCCCAAGCGCTGACTAAAGCCTGAATCTACTTCGTCCACGTTTTACGATCATACTGATCCCTTTCCTCACCCCTTGCACTTCACAGTGCTTACAGACCCCACGCATCAATTTTACCACTACTTCTAAGCTAACCCTCTACCAAAACTATCTTACGAGCACAATACAAACTCGCTTATCCTAGGCTTGACTACGTGGAGTGTAGAGGAAAGAGGAAACGGATTTTGTTTAAGTACCCAACAGTCGTTGCTGTCGTTGCTTTCATAAAAGCCAAGACTGTCTGGGACCAAGCGCTTTGTGAGTAGAGCACTTCTCTTTGATCGCATTTCTACTTTATACATCTACTCCTCGCTGCAAGTTATCAAAAGTATACTATATGACCTCTAGTCAAAAGGAGGATAATCGCAAGTCTGCAATTGGGATTTAGTCGAATTTTATTTCAATTCCTCACAATCGCGTGGACGCAGTATACGCCATTTGAAAATTTTCCCTAAAATCCCTACTTTGATGGGGGTAAAATATTCTAAATATTGTGTGGAATTTTACACCAATTGGGACAGCAAGTAATTTATTTTTCTTAAAATAAGCTCAGGACGAAGGCATGCACTTTGTCAATTTTTAAAGGATATTACGAAAAGATGTCAAACCTTAATGTCTTATCTTGAAAAAGTGACGTTACCAAATATCGAACGCACTGTTGTCAAATATCTCGAAAATATCGAACACGCATTGTTGTCGAAAACCTGATTGGTTTACAAATTGTGAAAATTTTGTGAATACACTGAATTTCACAGGATTTCAAGGAATTTTATGAAATTTATTGTGATTTTCATAAATTTTAAGGGATTTTACTAGTTATTGGGGTTTTATAGAATCATAAGAAATTTAAAGGGTTTTGGCGAGATTTAATGACATTTTCAGAAATGTTGAAGTATTTAACGATTTTATCGAAATTTTCATGGGATTTTCAGGCATTTTACGATATTTAACAAGATTTTATGGAATTTTGAATAAAGTTAAGGAATTTAAAAGGGTTTTACGAAACTTATTGAGATATTAAGTGATTTCACGGTATTTCGAGGAATTTTATTACTTATGGAGACTCCTGAAATTAGAAAAGGAATTACAACTTTTATATTTCAAAAATTATAAATTCTCAATTACTTTGTATATTTTTGAAATCCCTAAAAACATTTCAAAATCCTTTCATTTGAAATTGTTTAGAATGTTCTGAATCTTTTTAGCAAAAGATGTATTTTTATAAAGCTATAGTTTTTAAAAAATATCAATTTGAAATGAGATTAACATTTTTCAAAATTTACAAAGGAATAGAAAAGGCTTTGGAAAAATGGGATCCTTGATCAGAATGAAGCTTAATTTCGTTCACCCGAAAAGTTGTCTCAAGTTGTATACAATGAGTTGCAGAAGAACATGTTCGGGATGACTGTTGATATCATAAAGGCCGCAATCTGTCGAGTATTCGACCTTCTGCCCATCACGCCCGTATAAGATGAAACTGTAAAGGTCGCAACTCTCTTGGCATATATGTATTTCGAAATCACGAAAAGCGTACGTATTTTTATAATAAAAATACGGTTGCGCGAGGGAGAATATTTTTGCATGGTAGCTCAGTTTTACGACTCGCAGACAACTTCCACATGCACGCACAGAAACGTATGCACAGAGTGCACACGCAAACGATCGGGGCTCTCACGAAAGCGTCTTGAACCAGAATGTTGTTGTCCTGTTACTTCTATCCCCACTTTACTTCTTCCATCAAATCTTCTCAGACATCCCCACACCCCCCTATCATTCCATCGCGCCTCACACCCTTTTTTTGTTTCTTACACGCATGCACGCGAGCAAAATGTTTAGCCCGGTAAATATACGGGCACGCACACGGTACCACAAATTTTATATCCAACAAATACTCTTGCGTCTCTGATGCAACGATATGAACACACACATTTCAAAAGACAGTATAATCAGCGACCCCTAGAATGCAGTGACGGTGTTACGACCGAGATCCAAGTTCCGATGACGTAGAAGGGATGGAGAAAGAGCGATAAAGAGAGCATAAACTCCAGAGAAGGGGACATCGTCGTCATCCTTTTACTGAGCATTAGAAGTTCCCAGACTCTTTTCGCTACATATGCATGTCGGCCAAGTACCAGGATTCTTTAGGGTCGTTACCGATGAAAATTGAAAATTCTACTCAAGAAGGCTCTTTATTTCATTTGTCTTATCAGGTGATGAAGCATTCGCTATAAAGATACATTTACGCTGAGTCACGCAGTATCTGCATGTGATGTATTTTATGAACGTAAAGCTTCAGAAATTTATAATAAGCTCTTGCATAGAAATAGGGTTAGTGCTTTTGTCACAAAAATGGCAAACTATATTATAATCTCTTCAACCTTTATCGCTTTATTTATGGTTGTCTGTGACAGTAATATCTTTCTATCTAAAAAAGTGATGTTACTATATATGTATCTCGAAAATATCGAACACACTTGTTGCAAATCTGACTGGTTTTTTGGAAAATTGCGTGAAATGTATTTTAATATGAAAACTATATTCAGAGGAATTTTACGTTTCCTTGGATTTTCAGGTATTTTAAGGGATTTAATGAAATTTCATTTTTAATAGTTTTGAGGAATTTGACGATATTTTGTGGAATTTTAAGTAATTTTAAGTATTTAAGGGATATCGTGTAATTTTACGAAATTTAAAGGAATTCAGTAGATTTTGTAATACGGTAAATGGATTTTAAGGAATTTTGTGAAACAGTGAAATTATTGAGGTATCTAAATATTATATCATAAATATCCCATAGGTTTTAATGTCTGGATATTAAACTATTTATATTCTATCTGTTTTTCAAATATCAGTCTTTATCGATAATTCTACGTCCTTGAGCTCAATTATCCTGCTTACAAGTTTAATAATATTATTAAACCAATAGTTTTTGAACGAATCTTCAATTAAATATACCTGTGCGCAAAAGTATATAATAATAAAAGAAAAATATTGACTTTCTTATATAATATGTATATATTATATAAGAAAGTCAATATTCTTCTGAAGGGGTAACTAAATTGCATGTAATTTTCTATCTACATCTGATGTATTCAAATTCATTGATCTTCAGCATATACAAGTGTTCCAACCTCGCATATTTAAAAAAAAATAAAATCATATTATACCATTTCATGCCTTAGAGTAGAAAGATGTCTTAAATTAAATTTAAAAGCACTATTGACGAAATAATTGGCAGAGGTCTGTAAAACTTCACAGAAGTTATGGCTCTACATATGCATATATCGAGGATAATACCTCTTCTTGGAGCCTTCGAGCCTGCAAAGGGACCCTCTTGTTTCTACTACCCCCACCTCCCTGTTCTTTCTTTCTCGCTCTTTACTACCCTATAGCCATCCTGGAATAGAACTTCGTACAGAAAGCTCCACCTCCGGGCAGGCGTGGAAGCCCTTCATGCAAAAGAGGAGAATTTAACTTGCCGACCAATTACAGGACTTCTAACTACTTCTCTTTTCTTAACATAGGAATAAATGCTCAATAAGTCAAACAAATACGAAATAAAATGGTCAACAACTTTTTGAATTCTTAGGGGTTGTCATTTGTTAAGTATGTAATGCTTTTAGGATAAGGGAGGGTTCTCCTTCAATCTTTGCTTATCCACTTTTTGATTTTCAATTTTTCCAAATCCACGTAAATGTCAATTTTGAAAAAATATATTATAAAATAGATTTTCAACGCAATCAAGAATTAAAATATGCCAAAAAGAGGACATTTCCGGACAGTTGTTCATCCTATTTATAGAGTTTACAGAAAAAGATATTATTTCAAATTATATACAATCTTTACAATAAGTTTCTATACTTTTACTTTATAACTGAAAGTTTTTCATTAAATTATAATAGCCATCAAATGGAAAGCTGCTTCTTCGAAACTTGTTTCTTTTCGAGCTAATCTGTCAACAGTGGATCATTTCAACAAAATAATTTAATTTCTTCGGATACATTTTCGAAAATAAGTGAATTTCACAGCGCAGTAATTCTGCCTTGTTGCACCCCCATTGGAATCCAGTCAGATTCAATTTAATCCTATTCTCAGCAACCGTCTTCACCCTCAATGACTGAGGAAGATGCAATAGCTGAATAGCAATACCCACCCCTTATCTGACCACCGGACTGCACAACCGCACCCCCCAACTGAGACACAAGTGGCACCAATACCACTCTCCCACCCCTTCATCATCCTTCTCTCCCCACCATTCAACGTGAGCCAACATGCACTTCGCTGGTGTACCACTGCTACCAACAGCAGCAGCACTCTAGTGAGTCACGGTCTGTATGCTGGTTCGTATCGACGTACCGTCCGTCACTTTGCCAACGTCATGCATATTCGAACCCGCGATTTTCGTTTCGCGAGCTCTATACTTTTTTCCCTCTCGTCTGCAATGCTCATCTTCTAATCCCTCGGCTCAAATCTCAAATCTTCAGTTTCAAACCTTTTTCAGTCACTCGATTCTGCTAGCAACTTCCTTCAACCGCTACAGCACCTGCACTTAACTCACTCCAAGTGGAACTGCAGTTCCGATGTGCAAGTAGTGTCAGCCAACAGCGCGAGTTTTGAACACCTTGCAGGTGGGGACGGAGAGGTTCACAGAGAACATAATCAGTTGAAATCAAATAAACTTAATTCAGTTCTCGTGATCTGTTGTTTTGTGATTTGTGCGGGTTGTTACTCGCGTTCCTGGTGCGCACTGTGAAAGTGATACCAGTCGAAAGAAAGTCACAGAAAACTGATTGCGTGATTCCCTGGTTACAAGTTACTGGCCACTGTTTACTGGTCCCTAGTCACTAGTAACACGCATGAGTATTGCTACAATGCCGAAGGGAGCGAGAGAGAAGCAATGGGGGGGTTGTGTTTCCGGAAGTGGTGATTTGCTGATTGCGTACACGTGTGTTGCACTGTGATAGAGTCTCGCGCTCTTGAATGCGGGCAACTGACACGGGATTTGAAATTGCCGCGTTTATCGCGGCAACTGTTTCTTGTTGTTGATTGATAACTGAGAAAAATAGGATTGACAATGATATCGATAGCGGTGATAATACCTGCTCTCTATTTTTAAGTGGAGTGCGCTCTTTCTCTGGAGAAATTTATGGTGAACTGAATAGCGGACAGCGTGTTCGTTTCTTCTTGGACGCACATGACAATCGACGTGGATTGAAGCACTCTGCTGTCGAGTTCTCTGCACACGATCTGCGAGAACGTGGGAATCTTAATTGGATTCGACGAGGAAGGAACGGGTTTTTCTCGACGTCTGGGCAAGGTAAACGGCACTCGGGATAAAAAAATGTTAATAAGAAGCGGATTTTGTTGCAAAGTAAGAATGCATTCGGTCTGAAAAACATGCGATACATATTTAATGTTCCGTGCTGCTATTTCCGTGAAAGGTATCCGAAATTGAACACCTACTGCTGAGTTAATAAACAAGTATTCATGGAGTTTATTTCTTCAAATTGGCTCATTGCTTCAAGTTCCTTTATTTGCTGGATACATTTTTATCATTTGGAACAAAGATGTCAAACTTTCTCTTCAAATTTATTAAAACTACGTTATCAGTTATGAAAATTATAAAAAGTTTTACGATATTGATTTATTTGGATTGGAAATAATTTTGCAGGAAAGGAAGTTTTAATGTTGTTATTTTTAGTTGGAATAATACTAGTTTCCTAAAGCACTTACTCTCTAAATCTGAATTAGAAGTTACTAATCAAATATACACGTATATAATAAATAATATAGAATTCCACTATATAAATGAGGAGAAAATTGCTATTTTAGTCAAAACATTAGTCTAAATGTAAGATGTAACATCGGACGAAAAGAAAATGTTCATCTTGAATAATCGAAGGCCCTGATTACCGCAAATTTAAACTAAACTACTGCTATTCAAAGATATTTTTTTGGCCTTATATAAAATAAAAACGTTTGTTTGTTTCAAGCAAACTTCTTTCTGAATGGACAATTATTTATATATAAAATTGGGTTTTCTCTGTGGAGTATTAATTATAGAACTTAGTCTTGATAATATAATTTTTCTCTACCCTAGAAGTTAAATTATTATATTATTATTATTATTATTATTATTTCTTATGACTATAATTACTAATGAACCATCTTGAAACAGAAAATTAATTATAATGTACCCGGAGGTTTGAACGTTTTAAACAAAAGCCACATGAAAATATCTATATAAACTTGAATAAAATACTCTGGTTCAAGTTACATAAATATCCAATCTTGAATAAATACTCATCTGGATCAAGTTTTGGGCTTTAATTTTCAGTTAATTTGAATCATTTAAACATTCCAGGTAGTCTATTTTTTACATCTTGGACATTTTTTCGGATATCAGATTCTTTACCGAAAAAATCCAGATGCTTGAATGCCAATTTCTTTTTTTTTATGTCATAAAATATTTATTTGCTTTTACATATTTTTTCTCTTAAGGGCATGCTCTTCGGCGACATTATGAAATTTTTTGAAAATATTTTTTCCGAAATTTTTTTTCAAAATTATTACTCAAAATAAATGTCAAAACGCAATTTAGTGTCTGCGTTCCTATATTCTAAAGTTTCAAATCGATTCATCATTGCATTTGACCGTGGTGACGTCGAAAAAAAATTTTATAATGTCGCCGAAGAGCATGCCCTTAATCTGAATCAGAGGAATTTCGCTGATTGAATCATTTTGTTATTCGAGTGTTTTGTGAAAAAAGTTAAATTGCATTTTTCACATCAAAATAATGTTGCAAACTGTAATGATTCTCAACCAGAGAAATATACTTACTGTACTTTACACAATGTGTTATAGATCGAGATATAGAAACATAAGGCTGTTTCTATTGATCGACTGTCATCGGAAGAATATATAATGTGGCGAATAAAGTCTTACGCGTGGTGGATGAAACTTATTTATAGCTAAATTGCGCGACAGAGAAGATCAATATATTCCCGTTTCGTTGCCATAAATTTCCATTGACTTTAAAATTTAAATTATGTAATTTTACAATAATTTTATTACGTGGATAATTATGGTAAAGGGTTATATGTTTACAAGATAAATGAAACCTTTACAAAGCGTTTTAAAGTCAAAGTACTAAAGAAATTTATGTGCACGTGTTTAGAGATATTAATTCTTGAGTAAAACAAGATTAAAGTTTAAGAGGGGAAAAATGGGAAAGTATTGAACTTTTCTGTGATTTTTGTTAAAGTCGATCTTAACATTTTATGTGAAATGTACAAAGAGCAGCATAGGTCACAGAATGATCTTAGAGACATTGCCGATAGCGAATATTTTATCTGAGGATAAGTAGCTTTTTAATCATAAAATGAAAACTGATATTAAACTAATGTGATGACAGATTATATCTGGTCATTCAAAGGAGCAAAATTTGTATTCCTTCTCATTTTAAACTTCAGAGTTTGTCCTACAATTTTCGTTTATTTACAAATAAATAAATTTAAGGTTTTTAAAAAAACTATAGTTTAGTTTTTCAAGTAAATATGTCAATGTAACGAAGATATCGCTGTTATCTTTTATCCATTTCAAGCGTCTATTCATTTTATTATACTTTGAGCGACGACACTCAGTTGCAAGATAATTGATCATGATTGATGACTCTTGACACATTTTAAAAGGATCCATTGAAAACTTTCATCATGATACTTCTGAAATTATTGGACTTATTATAAAACTATATCATTTTAACACATGCATTTATTCACATACATATGTATTTCTAATTATTTTATTCCTTTCCTTTAATCAAATCCTGCAAAAAGAAAGATTTTTGCACTCTTATCTTTGAAAATGTTAACTGGATGCCAAAAAAATTAAGGAATAAAATGACAGATTGCAACCTTGCTCAAGAGTCACATTTCCCGTTTTTTTACTTTTTTTTTCCTCTCGAGTGGTGACTGATACACGCGATACTCACACGTGAGAAGCTTAATGCCAACACGTAATTGTTACCTCGGATAAAATTGACACTCAATCAATCATTTTTTTTTTTATAATTACTGATTTTTTTTATAGTTTTCTTTCTAATTAGATACATTTTCTGGCATCTCGAGATAAAATTACGTTTTGCTGTATATTTTAAACACATGCAATGAAATATATATACAGTAAAAACATTTTTTACATATACTTATAAGTATTCTACGTTTCCCACTAGATTTTATATTTGATTATATAGTAAACTTGTTTCAAACTAATTTGTTTAAAAGAGTCACTCGAACCGAATTCAATTAACCAATAAAGTATTATAGCTGTACTCTCCGATTAACACCCTGAGGTGTAATGAAGGGAATTGAGGTTTGAGTGACAATCCGAACGAGTTTCTGCTAAACTTTCGAAAAGTTAATAATAACGTTAGAATCGAAATAAAGTTTCAATTTGCTCTTACATTTTACAAAAAGAAAAAGTAGTGGTATGTGTGGTAGTGATATTTTTAGTAATTCAGTTTACACAAGTAGAATGTAAATACTATTTTTAAAGTTATATATATATATTGTATATATATATATAGCTACATACTCTATATAGGCCTAATACTATCCGACGGCTCAGTGCATTTAGATTGTAATCGATATGAGAATCAGTTATTAGAGGGGTAAAAAATAATCAATGAAAAGATATTCATTTATAATATTTATGACGTAATGTTGTGTATCAGCAAAACGCATTTATTGCTAATGCTCCAACTGCATAAATTATTCATAAGATTTGTATAAAGCTGTTTCAAAACTAAATTTTTTCTTTAGAGAACTGTCTTATATCTTCTCTTTTCAAATAATTATTCGCAGCCTGGCTAAAAATTCAATCGAATTAATACTGCAACGTTTTTTTTTTCTTGTTTACTCATTTTTATTAATGACAACGTCATTTAATGAGAGTGAATCGTTGTTTTAAACTAACTGTTAAATTTATCCGACGTGAAACTGGACCAATCGATGATCCCTCGGTAAATAGATACGGCACTTCGTAAGGAAATAAAAATTTAATTCTGGTTAAACCCTAAATGCTATTTTCGTAAAGGTGAAGCGTTGGTACAACTTCTTGTCAATAAATTGGTAGAATAAAAGTGGTGCAAGAAAGTGTTGACTGTACATAGTAAAGTTCGAAAGTATTACATTAACTGCTACATAAATAGTTGATGCGATAAACCATACTTTAGTTAAAACTATGCCGTGTTAAAAATAGTAAAATTTATACACATTACGTATTCACAAACATGACTCCATTTCATGATGTTTTCATTTATTTTAAATCTAGTGTTGAGGATTTAAGGCACTGAACCTTTGAAGCATTTTGACATTATTATCTGCCGACCAATTATTTGTCCAGACTCTATTCAAACTCGAAAGCTTTTTTTCCATTTTCTTGGCATTAGAACCTAATTTCCTCTTGTTGTACCTTTGGTTACTTTGGGTAGTGCAATTACTCTTTAAAGGAATTAGCATTTGAATGAGGAACAACATTGCGAAGGGCCTACTCTCTGTTAACAATAGATTCACTGTGTGTTCAGAAAGCAGACTATCGACTCGTTTAAAGGATCGATAGCTCTTTGCATAATAATGAGTTTAATGGTTGCAACAGTGAAACAAGTCATAAGTAAACAGACATAGTACATAGTACGTGGTGTATTTTTAGCTCGATTTTTAGTGTACATTTTATGCAAAAGTACGTTAAATGTTGCTTATTTCTCTTAGTTAACTCTGTTCAGTATATTTTCAATATAGGCGAATTCTCTTTCTGATTATTAAAATTAAAACGAGCGGATGTTACTTGCCCTTGGTATTTCGAGCTTCGATTTTTCCGCAAGTACTATTCGCGAAACAATGATGTCCAGAGTGGGCTGTAAAGCGAGGTGATGGCCGACTTTCTAAATGTAAAAGTCATTAGCAATACATGCCATCTTCAATATTTAATTACTTGTGTCTGATTTGATCACCTGTTCGCGGCATTGCTGAAAAATTTAATGAATTGCGCTTCAATGACGTGATTTCTTAAAATCAGAACATTCCGTCAAACAAAAAAATATTGCTTTTTATACATTGGAATTAATCAAACAATATTTCTGATTTAGTTGCAGGAAGAGATTTTCCTGCAAAAAAGAGAGATATCAAGTTTTGATCCATTGCATTAATTAAATTAAAGTTATTATCTTGAAATGGATCATGAAATCCACAATGAGACAGATTTTTTTGTTCAGCTTATTAATCAGAATAGGAAAACTCTCGTTTATATCAAAAGCCACAGCTAACCGTTTCCTCTAATGAGTGAAAAATATTATAATAAATATAAATAATAATTATAATACAATATATGTATAATTGATATATATTTTTGTTCTAGTTGACAGAAGGAAAGGTCGTGGAAGCAGATTTTTCTAAGCCTCTTTTCTTATCGCGAGTGTTAATGTAAAAGTGAAATTTAAAAAAACGCATGAAACTGACGAAATTAAAAAAATTCTGATAAATTGAGTAGTAAGATTAGTTATACTAGTTTACATGAATCGGTGGTGAGACAGTTACGATTGACTTGAGATGTATAACGGAAATAATACCATGTCAGGATCAAATACTTCATCGTCCTCATCGACGACTTCAGTTGGGAGAATTATGCCCTGTTGCAAAAATTATGGAATAGCAAATGTGCTCATAAACCATAAGAGGTATTGCATATTTCGTGATTGCATCTGTGACAAGTGTATTCTCACCGCTCAGAGGCAAAAGCATATGGCCCTGATGACATGCTTAAAAAGGAGTCAGCGGAACGAAGAAACATTATCTGATAGCATGTCTGACAGCCAATCTGAATGCGACCGGTAGGTAAAATTTGTAATCACGAGATTAGACGCGCGCTTGAGCGCGTGTTTCGTCTATATGTATAGAAACTGAAATGGAAATTTAAATTCGCGCGCCATATGAATTGACCAATAAAGTTAGCGCACTACGTATGAAGTTAGCTAAAAGGTAACGCATAATGAGGAACGCAATCTGAAATTGTCTGAAATGCATGTCTTTTTTACTATAGGAGAATCATTCCTCCATTACGGTCGACTTGTCCCCCCCACCTCACACACACACACACACACGCGCGCGCGCACGATGATTTAGAAATTAACTAGATGTCGAAATCTATCGGTGTGGATGACGCAGCAATGAAAAGTAATGAACTAATACGGATATAATACTTCAGGATTTAAATTCGTATGCAATTCATTCGTCATGAGGTTATTATAAATTTTTATGTACAGTACAACCTCTCTAAGAGCGACCCCGTTAAGAGCGACAATGGCCTTGATGAGCTCGGACGCTTCCCCCACTACAAACCCTACTCACGCTGCCTCGAGAATTGGGCGCAAACCCCGAAAAGAGCGAGCAGCCGAGCGCAGCTTAATTTCAGTTTTTTCTCATTGAAAATGGTTTTTTATTAAAATTATTTTTCTTATATTTGCATACAATAATTCGTATATATATTTTAAAGGTTGTTGATACTTCTAACTCCTATATAGTACAAGGCAGCTTTATTTTTATAAAACTTTTAAGAAAACAAAATTATAATTTCATTTTAAATTAAAATACATATAATATGTACACTTTTTAATATGTACGTACGCTATAAACAGTCGTATTTCATATATATTGTATTTTTGTCCACATGTTGAAATATTCTCAGTTTTATTTTTGAATATATTGTGTGCAAAAAAGTTTACAAATTTTAAATAATTTTAGAATAATTTCCGATACTCTGTGAGTAATGAACTTTTAAAATATATTGTATGTATTTATACGTATTTAATCAAAAAAACGCTACGTTTTCATCACCGCGGGCCGCTCGCTCTATTTGAGGTTTCGTACTCAAACACACATTTCGCACACACGCGCAATTTCCGAGCTCGACGCCCAGTAGTGGGGGCCCCCTATTTCTCGGAATTATTACCCCTAACCGCCCATGAGCTCGCTCTTAGAGAGGTTGTACTGTATATACAAAGAAGAGTAGAGATTAATTGAAACTTATAAGATAAACGTCAACAATTTTCTTAATTTTCTCCGCAATTTATCTCTATTTCAGAATTTATGTCTTCTAATGACGACTGCGCATTCCGAAAGACAATTCTTATATGGACATTTCAATTACACATTCATCCTAGCTATGCAATTATGCATATCGAAATTCCCGTACGAATAGACGGTTTTTTTTGGTACATATATCTACACGCAAAAAGGTCACATTTTATTCCGAAATTTCTGTACAATTATAGCCAATTTTTTTCTGTATGAATAGACACTGCCAATCTTTAATGTTCGAAGATATACATATGAAATTATCAAAACAAAATTTCCGTGTGAATAAGCAATTATAAATAATATTAATGCTTCCAATATTTTTCTCAACTCATAGAGGAAGATTTGTAATGGTGACAAAAGCCAATTTCCCAAAAAAGAGTTTTTTTTCAATATATTTCAAGGGGAATATATTTAATATGATGTATGTATATCTATATAATAATATGATGATGAAAAATGGTAAAAGGGAATAAGAGTAAACACAGGGAAGTCGAATCTGTCGTGACTAGGAAAGTAGATCTATTAAAACAAACATACCGCAAATTAATCCATAAAATGAGCAATTTTCTCCGCATTTTATCTCTATTTCACTATTTCAGAATTTATGGTTTTCTATTGATATCTGCATTCCGAAAGATAATTCTTATATATGGCCATTTCAATTACAAACTTCATTTATATATACATATATATATATATATAAATGGAAATAAAAATATAGACGTTTCCGAACCGCTGATGGGAAAAAGGAGAGATTTGAAATTTGAAATTTGAAATTGCACCTGAAATAATTGTGGAATCTTTTCTGTTTCAGTTGATCGAAGGAAAGATCGTGAACAGCAGACTTTTCTAATCCTCGTTATTTATCGCGAGTGAATTTAAGAAGTGGATATAAAAAGTGAAATTAAAAAAAGGGCATGAAACTGACGAAAATAAAAAAATTCTGATAAATTAAGTAGTGAGATTAGTTATACCAGTTAACATGAATCGGTGGTGAAATAGTTACGATTGACAAGATGAAAGACGGAAATAATACCATGTCAGGATCGAATGCTTCATCATCATCATCATCTTTGTTGTCTTTATCAACGAATTCAGTTGCGATAACTCGTAGTACACCTACTTGTAACCGTTGCAGAAATCATGGATTAAAGATTGAGCTCAAGGGCCATAAGAGGTATTGCAGACATCGTTATTGCATCTGTAAAATGTGTATTCTCACCGCTCAGAGGCAAAAGGTTATGGCCGAGGAAACAGCCTTAAAAAGGAGGCAAGCGCAGGACGAAAAAAGAGGGATCCTACCTGAAGAGGTTATTTTTCTTTTGTTTTTTATAAAGTCAATTTTACTTTGCAAGCGCTAATCGCAACCAATTGCATCAGACTTGCAAAAACAAGCAAAATATAGCTTACTGGCGTTACTTAAGGCTTATACACGCGAAAATTAATTATTAATAGGAAATATAATTATTCGACCCGAAAAAACCATTAAATAACCAGGAATTGAATTAAAAAATCGGAAGTTTACTTCTGATCACAGTAAAATTAGTCTTCATTTTGTTAATAATTATATTACATAAATGATTATATATATATATATATATATAATATTTATATTACTAGTAATTGGGTTGAAATTTCAGACGTCTAGTCTGACGATTTTTTTTTACTTTTATTGGAATAAAAATATCAAAAAAAGAAAAAAGTTTCCAATGTTGCCAAATCAAAAAAGTTTGATTTATTTACTAGCAGAAATTTACCCGGAATCGCCCGGGATTTTAACAGATTTCATAGAATTTAAAGAAATATTAAAGAAAACTTTAAAGAATTTAAAAAAATTTTAAGGGATGCTAAGAGATTTTTATTGATTTTGGGGATTTAAAGGGATTTTTAAAATAGTTGCGAAAATATATCAAAACATTTTTCAGAGATTTCAAAAGATTTCTTTTTAACAAATTTAAATGAATTTGAAGAAATTTGAAGAGATTTCAAGATATTTCAAAGATTTTAAGACATTTACAGAAGATTTAAAACGTTTTAAAGAAGTTCAAGTAATTTTAAGGCATTTTAAGGTATTTCATTTAATTTCCTCCACATTAGAATCATTAATTCCTTTTTCTTAAAATCACTTAAAATCACAATTCTTTTGAAATCCATTAAAATTCCTTAAATTTTTATCACACGAAAAGATAGTTCTAAGTTTGAGTAAGCATTCTAACACCATAAATAATGGGTGAATATTTCTGTTTTAGTTGACCGGGCAGATAAAGTTTTTCTGAAACCTAGTTAATTATTCTGAGTGTTAGTGTCACGACAGTGCAAGTTTTTGAAAAAGACATTTAAAACTGTGGAAATTGAAAAGATACTAATAAATTAAGTAGTGAGAGTAGAGTAAAATACGTATTGGTACGTATCGGTGGTAAAATAGTGGCAATCGTTTTAAGATGGATAACGGAAGTGATAGCATGGACGGGTCGATCGCATTATCATCGTCGTCGTCGACGGCAGTCAAGAGTTCTGGTACAAAACAAAAGAGTTCTCGTACAGATCCGACTTGTGCTCGTTGCAATAAACATGGATTAAAGGTACTGCTTAAGGGCCATAAAAGGTACTGCATATATCAGAACTGCAACTGTGTAAACTGTATCAATACCATCATTAGGCGAAAAGCGATGGCGAAGCAAACTGCCGACAAAAGGGCGCAAGCGCAGGATGAAGCCCTATCGAGAAAATTAAAGGTTATTTTATCTCTGCTCCCTAAGGAGTCGACTTTATAGAAAATACCAATTGCTAGAGGTCAAGATTTCAATTTTTCAAAAACTCGAAATTGAAATAAAACTATGTTTGACTCTGTTCATCAATTTGATACACGAACTTCTTATATCATAGTCAATTTGCCATAATGAGTCAAGCATCAATTAAAATTTCATGTCAGTCACTTTCAATTAAAAATAAAATTGGAAATATTCAAATTTAATGCTTTAAAAATGACCATGCTAATTGAAAATGTTTAACAATTTGTTCTTCTTCTACTCTTGTTAAACTATTTCTTTCTCACACTCGATTAATGACTATCTAATTATTTTTGTATACATGTTTTGCTTTCTATGTCACTAATCTTGGATCTTGTAATATTGAAATTTATATTTTTGTTGAATTATCTTTCTAAGTAGATAAGTTGTTTTAAATTTTGACTCACGAAACAGTTCCAAGGAGAAAAATCTCGATTTTTATTTAGCTCTGACCCGACTTAGATAAATTACGTTAAAAGACTCTTTATCTTTTAAAATTTACAACATTTTTGGTAATAAAAGTTCCGTGTTGTTATAAAAGTGTCGTATTTATTAACATGATTTCTCTCTCCTGTCGACTTAAATACATAGTTTGAATAAAAAAAAAAAAACTGGAAAATTTGCTTTCAGTAATAAATTAGACAGACTACCAGTGCATAATTTTCTTAAAGAATAAGTAGATTAAAAAATACTCGATTTTATTTATCTACTTCTGATATACATTAAGGAACCGCTGAACTGTTTGCCAACTTGGTTTCAGAAAAGTCTTTATGGTTTGCTGAGTATTTAATATTTATTATGCCATAAAACGGGGAAAATATACTTACTTGTGAACAATAGTCTACTCTACAGCATTGACCAATTATGACAACCCTCTAGCATAACGACTATATCGTGATAATTATGCGCATGGAATGCACGAGAGAGTATTTTTTAATGAATGATTAAAAGTCATAAAATGATTTGGTCTCTAGCAATCGTGATTTCATCTCACAATCTTAGCTCAGTGATCTTAACGATTTTAATCCTAGCTGATGGATTCCAAACCCATGTCTCCGATTAGCAACTGTAGCAATGATGCTCATAGCGGTACCAGCGGTTCTGAGATTACTCCAACTCTAAGGAAGAAGTCACACTTTCATCCCCACACAACAGCACCACCTCCTCAATCAGTACAACCTTCTAGCAGTAAGTTTTTCCTAATTTACAAATTTATACATATCAAATTCAAACAGATATCACTTATTTTAAGGGTGCATATTGCACTTCATTCTAAATCTCGATCAGAGAAGGTTCGAGATAAAGTTTCGAAATATATACCTTCTATCTTAATTATTCTCTCTAAAAATAGGGTTATTATTATTTAATCGAACTAAATATCGATTAAATCAAACGCCAATTATACCAAAACAAATGAATTTTAATATATTTTTTTTTTGGTTTTCAACGCAATAGCATTTAATTGTTTTGGTTCATTTGCTCTTTAGTTTAATCGATATTTAGTTCGATTAAATACTAATCCTAAAAAATTGGTGTTACGAAATATCTTGAAAATGTAGCATACATTGTTGTTGCAAAACTGATTGGTTTTTGAATGACTTGAAGTTGTAAGAAGAAAATTCGTTAGGATCTCTTACAATTCTCAAAAGCCTTTTGAAATCCTTTTAAATTCTACTCAGGGCCGGCGGAACACGTGGGTATGGTGGGTAGTACTACCCACCCCGAAAATCTCAGGGTGGGTAATTACCCACGCTGAAATTTCAGTAAAAAATCAAAAAAATGCATTGTTTTTTTTAATTTTATATTTAATTTCTATAATACGCGCGCGAGCGTTCTGATAAACTTAATTTATTTACAAAATTATGAAACATACCCCCCCCCCTAATGCCAGTTGATCACTACCCACGCTGAAAAAATACGTTCCGCCGGCCCTGATTCTACTAAAACTTTTAAAAATCATAAAAATCTTTTGAAATTCGTTAAAATTTCTGAAAATCTCTTAAAATTCTACGACATCTTTTAAAAATTTGACTTGAATTTACAAGAAGTAAAAGAAAATGATCGCGCGCGTTTTTGTTTGCTAGTATTGTAAAAACATAAAGCATATCTCGTAGTCTATAATCCTTTATCTCAATCGTGCTTTTGTTGTGGCAAAATTTCATGATTTCCTGGTCTTTCGTGAGCTTCATAGGAACTTTACGAAAGAAACACTATATATATAATCTTGCCTCGATCTCTGAATGCTTGCCCCTTTCTTTAGCTTAACCACCTTAATAAAAGTTTTTTTTTAACTTCTCTACACTGTTTTACGAGTGCATGTGCTTTTTTAGCGACTAACAAGTTTGCAGATTTTTCTCACTACATATATCCAGAGTTCAAATTTTTCATTAACATTGAAAAATGTTTCTCTTAATTTTTTTTAAATGGACGTGTAAGTCTAAGTTTATTTGAAATACTTGTGACCATACAAAGCAAAGAAATTTAGAATTAGCTTAATTTTGCGGATTGTCAATGAACCATAAATTTTGCATTCTGTGCAGGAAATGCGGTTAAGCATTGCATGCCAGGGCTTATAAAGATATTCATGTGAAAATTATTCGGCTTCGATTACATTCATCAGTCGACACATTTTATAACCGGATGTGCGGTTGTAGATAAAATTGACAATTTTTCATTGTTTACAAGAAACTGTTGAGCTTAGCGCTATACTAGAATTATGAAAAATAATGCGCAATTTTTGGTACAACTTGTTTTATTTGTTTTCGACAGACAAAGCAAGACTTATGAATTCACAATGAATTTGAATACCTCCAAGAAAGATAAATATACTTAGTAAATAAATAGTATACTTAGTATACTATTTTCTTAGCTTTCGCGAGTGAATATTGGATGAGCAAACGACACTGACATCTGCATACTTATTATCACTGCACATCTATTTGTTTCAATAACAGGCGTCGTTCATGTCAGTAAAATTCTTCTCGGGATATGTGCAGTTATAATATAGCCGCGCCATCCACTAAGACGACTGCAGACAAATTAAAAGGCCAAGTGAAGCATGAGATGCATCCTTGTATAATTATAGAGAAAGAATTTTAGATTGAGAAAACTGCTTTAGAGAGGAAACAGTAATTTCTTATAATACGTGGACTGTATTCTGCTTTGCAGACTTCAAATCAGTTACTGGGCAATTTTATAATGTCCATGCGTCAATAATTCACTGTTCATTCGTTTACTAATTGTTTTTGAGGGACTCATTATATGTTCAGCTGGGGCATCGACCTAAATTAATATTTAATCTAAACGAATAATAAATAAATAAATAATAATAAATAATTATGAACGTACTTTCATACTATTTATTTTCGTATTTACACACATGTATGAATTCCTTTTAGTGAATGGCATAAGTATTTGAAACTAGACTGGCCTACCTGTTGCGTGTCCCGATTCCTCTTTGACCCTTACCAAACTTTACCCCTTTTGTATAGTCGGTGGAAATAGAGAGAGTACACATGATTTTTTCCGGTCAATGCTTTCTTAAAATAGTTCATCTAATAAATCTCTTCAAATTCCATATATGTAATCCTTTCTAATATTCGAAAATTCTTTGAAATCTTTTAAAACAATTAAATCATTCAAGTTACGGTAAAGATTATGTAAAATGATCTTTTTGGCATTTTTTTTTGTCAATCCTATATTGACATTTTTTCGCAGTACTTAATTTGCAGCTTATTTTTTCTACATAGAAAATAAGATTTGAAATGAGTTAATCTAATGCTTGAAACATGTTTTACAGTTTTAACTAGAGTCTATTACCGGATAAAGTATAAACCTTGGAGCAGAAGATGATGGCATAATAATGAAAACCAGAGTTAATGGCTTTAGGATATTTGATGGAAATATTATGATTAGTGTCTAGTAGAAGCGAAAACTGTTAAATCCAAGGCTGTGGAAAGTCGTAAAAGAGCGTTATATTTTTCAGTATAAGCTTTTTCTCCTAACAGTTTTACCTTGGACGCTCAGTTCCATATTTTATCTGGTGGCTCCAGTTTATATGTTCTTTTACGTTCTTTTACGTTCTTTTACGTTCTTTTACGTATATTTAACGGTAAAGACGTACTTAATAGCATCCTGAATGCGAAGAATACTCTTTGATGTTGACATGTATAGTAACGAAGTTCCTGTCGGTGTTATGCCTTGAAATTTCTCCATCATGATAAGCTCCTTTTACTTACAAATAATAATAGTCACTTCCGTTACAGATTCTTCTACAGGCATGGTAGATTTAGTTTCATATTAGAAATAGTTTTATTTTCTGGTAATAAAATTTTCAGTTTACCGGATATATAATACAGAATGCAAAATTTAAATCACCAGTTTGGGTTTGGATGAGATAAAGAGACCTCCGTAGAAGTAATTGAAAACAAAGCCCGGTATTGAAAGGCATATCATATCGTCCGTACTGTTTCTCTTCATTCGAGTAATTTGCCCGTAAAGTGTCCTCTTCAAGTCTTATATAAGTATCCTAACGAATGAATGCATACAGAAACAGTAACAGTCTTGTTGTTTTATCCAGCATCTCGTTATCTTTATAGCATAAAGTTAGCAAAGTTCTCAGAGAATAGTGGATCGATAATTTTCCATCCTTTTATTTTTCGAACCACTTCAGTGCGACCATCCGCAAATTATTTTCTGTCGGTTTCTTCTGGTTTCTGAGCTCTGCGGTTAATCGATTGTCGTGAGTTTCTCTGATTTCCATCGATTGCCAATTCGCAAAAGAAAGACAGGAATGAAAGAATGGAAAAATAAGAAGTTTGTCTTAGAATTCTGAGATTGATTTTACCGAAAGAACAACCCCTCGGTTTCTTCCCTTCGAAACTAATGTTGTAGTTTCTGGTTACTTTCCGACATGCATAATACTTAATACTTCATACGTCAATAGCTTCTGCGAAAGAGACACGTAGTAAAGAGAGTGACTATCATTTCTCCTGCACAGGATGTTATTACCCTGGTTTATTGATGAGGGATGAAAACGACCATTTATTTTTCTTTAGTAAATCAATTTAAATGTGAGAGATAAACTGAGTTTTAGTGATAAGCAATATTCAGGTTTTTAAGACTCAAGGCTATTCAAGAACTTATTACAAACATTTGGCAGCGAAAACTAAGTTATGAAATGTACAAATTTTATTTTATTTGATATAAACAATTTTCTGTTTCGATATTTTTAAAGTCAGATCAGTCAATTTTGAATACATTAAACATACAAAAACTTATATAATGTAAGCCATTCAGTTTTAGTGTTAAAAATTCAGTTTTTTCTTTAAAAAAAAATATTTTAAGAGAAAAATTGCACAAAGTTGAAAGAATTGGACAATGAGGAGGTTTCTTTATTTTTTAAACGGAAATCACGAGACACCCTGTATACACACTTATAACGTCGTTCACAATGATCCCAACGAAATTCAAGCCACTCTTTCACTTGACAACCCGACCGAATGTTAACCCTGGTTTTACGATCGTCCTCATTGGTCGGCCGGCCATTTGAACCCGGCTAATATAATACGAACTTATAACCAAAGCCGAAACCTAGAAGCTCGCTCTTGGTTTTACGAGCGGGCTCGTTTTAAAAAGTTATCGTTATTTTGCTCGCGAAATAGTTTGTGTACCAGTGGCATAATGATTTGAGCAGCTTAGAAGTATGTGTGTATTTTTGTATAAGATTGTTAGTAATGAAAGAGAAAGAAGGAGGGTGAAATCCATTGAGAGGGAATTGAAACATTCTTACTTTGAGAAGTTAAATTTTCTCTTTGTAAGAGATTCTTTTGATCCGAGTGCCACTTTTGGAGAAATGATCCATTTTTTTCTGTTTTTTTTTTATTGAACGCAATATTTTAATACACATTTTAAATGTTGAGAAAAAAAAATCAGATGTATCTGTTGAGCGATTGTTATAATTTTCAGTTTTAAATTATATATACCAAGTTCTTAAGATTCTCGGGAGGCTAAAAGAATCCTGTTATAAAAAAGAGATTGCGATTATATCGAAAATAGATTCTAATAATCTCGAAATCTGGTCACATTCTCTCTCTTCTCCTTTGGTTGGATTTTTATTCCTTTAGAATCGAGATCAGAGCTACCATGAGCTGCCAACTGGTTTTTAAAAATTTTAAAGGAATTTCAAAAGAATTCAGAAGAGTTTCAAGATTTTAAAGTAATTTAAAACATATTTTTTAGTGTTGCAAGTGATTTTCAATGATAATACAAAATTTCAAATGATTTTAAAAGATTTCCAAAGAATTTAGGAATTTTCATTAGATTTGACAAGATTTCAAAGATATCGAGACATTTTAAAGGATTTTTAAACAATTTCAAAGAATTTAAAGATTTAAAAAATTTAGTAATTTAAAAATGTTTTTAAGTATGAATTTCTAACGATTTTAAATTATACCAAAAATTCGTGTTTTCCATTATAATTAAAAGGAATGAAAAGGAATTTCTTTGAAATCTATTAAATCCCTTAAAATTTTTTTGAATTTCTTTTAAATCTTTTCAAATGCTTTAAACACACTCTTTAACGCACTCGTGATATTCTAAAGCGTATTAAAAATTTAATTTAAAAAAGCAACGAAAAGGTAACGCGTTCCTTTTTTTCAGTAACTTACTTATTAAAAGCGTTACTTTTTAAAGAAAGTAACGCTATATAACGGTGATATCTTTCAATGAGAAAATTTCTCTTTGGTGTCAATTTATAGACGTTCAGGTTTGGGGGAAAGAGTCATAAAATATATGGATGCTAATTGATTTATCAACGTCCAGTTTGACCGTTCCCATGTATCCGTAAAATTAACCACCGGCTTTCCTATTATCGGCAGTATAGGTAATGGAAAAGTGGCTTGAGAGCCGGCATTACTTCGAAGCCCGCGGCGGAAGCTGTGGCAAGGTTGGATCGTGCCTCGACTGGGGGTGATTATGGCGGGTATATGGGGTTGTAAAACCGGCTTTACGAGCTTGCATTTCGAGCCATTGAGTATGGCTTTTAATAACCTATCACTCGTCATTATGACGGCGACATCCCCTGTGAAAACGTACTGCGACTCGTCTGCTCTTCCATTTGTACCTATAACTTATGTATATTATGAGCGCTTCTATCTTCCGCAGAATACCACTTGCACGAAAATAATTATCACATTGAATTAGCTTTTGATGGAGGTTAATTTATCTTGCCAACATTTTTCATATTAAACTCACTCGATTTATACTTCTTGGTTAGAAAAGAAATTCATCTGACTTGAAATAATAATTAAATTAGAGAAATTTAAATTATTTCAGCAAAGACAATCTTGCATGTTGTGATCGATAAACTACTTGCGGTTTCAAAACAAGTTTCAATCTCTCCCTCACAGTCTCCCCTTTTACTCCTTGCTTGCCCGTTTTACGATCCAAACCTCTCGAATCTCAACTCTCAGGTTTTTTTTTTTTTTTCGCTCTAAAGTTAAACCATTTCCGAAAATCTGATCAGCTAAGCATGGACCGTAAATCTTTCGTGGCTCGAAATTGTTCGTCGGCGTCCTTTGGGTCCGAATATCATCTTTCCATTTGTGCGACGAAGTTAACAGTTTCAAATTAATAGTCAGCCTTCATATTTCCGTTGCTTTTTTTTATGAAGTCCTTCGTGCCCTAGCAATACGAAGAAGGACTCGCCACCCTTGTTACGCTGTGGGAACCAATTTGTAGTTTACACTGTTAAAGATAGCAGTATTAAATTAGGTTCAAGTCTAGTACTTCTTGCAGCTATTAAAGTTGCAGTTTTTTTTCAGTATTTGAGTGTAGATACAAATCATTTGCATGTATCTTATTAAGTTTAATTCAATTCAGAAAATCTCTGAATCGATTTAAATTGACAGCTTAATTATCTCGAGGTAAAGGTCAATTGTCATTTTTTTCAGAAAGTCAATTTTTTACGTTTTTTTTTATCGTCATAGAGAAACTAACAGTTTAAGATTGTAAAATACAGAATTGTAGACTGTGTAAGAGTTTAGGTCTTATAGCACTCGCTTTTGGGGTCGCGTGGCAACGTAGGGTGGCATTTACGACCTTCTTGGGTTATGTTACAGTTGAGGCAGTTGAGGTTTTAGGCTACAACGTTTCTCGGATAGTTTGACACACTGCTTATACACAAATACCAGGGTAGGTCGGCAGGAAAAATGCTTGGGGTAGGTCAACTTCGACAAAAGGGGCCGAATTTGTCAGCGCGGCTTCAAATGTATATTATACAATCAGAAAAAAAAATTGATTCAAAAGAATACTGAAATAACCGAATATTATACATTATATATAATATTCAACTCAATTAATATATTTTTATTAATAAAATTTTAATAAATTCGTATAAATAATAAATAACAGAAAATAAATTGCAAACAGAGTAGCTTAGTTGAGAACCTGCAACTGATCGCGTCGAGAACGAAGCAGTTGTTCAAATCTCAGAGTCGGAGCTCGGGGCACGTATTCGCTATACTATTTCATTGAGGGAAATCTCGAGTATCGCAAATCGCTTCGCGTAATCCTTGTTGCCTGACCACACAAATAGAGAACAAAAATGTAAATAAAGCAAAACGAAACATGCGAGAACTTTATCAACACTGATACTTTGCAAGAAGAAAATTGTTTTCGTTAATAAATGATAAATAAGTTTCGCGATATTTACTTTATCTTTATCTTTGAATCAAATCAAATTATTTTTCTGCTTTCTTTAAGCAAGCGTGGAAAGCATGAATATTTCGTTTATAATAACTTTATTTTATTTTTTACGTAATTTTTAAAGAATTGTGCACACATGAACACTTTTATCAATGTTAATCTTAATGATATTCTGCTATATTGTATAATGTTGTGAATAACAGAGATAAGCACACAGAGAAAAAAGTAAGTAAAGTAGTAAAACCGATAAGCTTTGCCTCCTATCAATAATTATTTTGCAATTCTCAAAATCCGTATTGCACATAATAGACTACAGTATTTTCTGCATAAAGTGTTTCTCTGTGAAGCGAATAAGGCTAAATGCTTATAGGTCATCCAACACATCCAGTAATTCAGTTTATCGCTGCTGACTTTGCTCAATTTTACGACGCGGTTTACGAAAACCTCTCTTCTTATATTTATGCATCCCTCTCGTCATTACTCGCTTTATATTATTCCCCCTTGTGTTTTCTTTATTTTCTTGACATTTCACATTTTTTAGGATTGTAAAAAGATTTGTAAAATATTTCTTTTAAATCTTTAAAGTATTTAAAAGATTTTAAAAATATTTCATGAGATTTAGAAATCTCATAAAATTCTACAAAAACTTTTAAAAATCATAAAAATCTCTCGAGTTCTCTTAAAATTTCTCGAAATTTCACGAAAATATTTGAAATTAATATTATTCCTCAAAATTTCAAAAGATTTTAATGATTCTTAAAAGATTTTATAGTATTTATAAGGATTTCGAAGGTTTCCATAAAATTTTAAGGGTTTTCAAGAGATTAGTCTAATTTTTAAAAGATTTTGCAAAATTTTTATGGATTTCGTGGAATTTAATAAAATTTCTAATGATTTTAAGAGATTTTAAATGTTAAGAAACTTCAAGAAGTTTCTAAGAATTATAAGAAATTTTAGCGAATTTTAAGGAATTTAGAATGCAAAGTTCGAAATTGAAATTCCCCTGAAAATAGTTCTAACGTGAAAATGCTTTTGGAGGGGTGCTTCAAGCGTCATATAATCTGACGTATACGCATTTGAGTCATCACAGTGGAATCAGAAGCATCCCTTCTTCGTCGCTTTCGTCCGAGACGTCGTGTCGATTGACGCGAAAGTTACGATCTTTCGTCTCGGTACAGTAAATGTCATAAGAACGAAACTTCAAGACTTCGTGCTTAAATGGATGTGCAATGGGTCGAAATATTGTGCAAAATCGTCAAATCCCTTAGGAAGCCTCGCGTTCTCGATTGAATTTGATTATCAAAAGTACTCATCTAACTTTCACTCCATTGAGATATCATGTCTATCAAGTAAAGTGTTATAATATTTTCTAAGTTGAATAAATAAGTTGTAAAAGTAAAGATCAAGTGTAGGATAATTGTATAAAAGTTTTATATTTATACAAGTTTTCAGAAACAATTACATTCTTCTTGTAAAAATATGAATTTATAGAATTTTACTTTTAATTGAAAGGGTTGAAAGATAAGATCTGAAAAATAATTCTAATCGTATTCTAATCGTAATAATGAATTACTTCAAATGAACAAAAGCTGTTTTTATGTCACGAGCAAAATTAAGTACTCTGTATGGTATGTAGTTATTGTGAATTATTTTCCGTCTGCTTCATGACGTGGTACATCCTTTTTCCTGTCACAATCGTCTCCAAGGCGTGCTTTGCTCACGAATGGTTCAATTGATGGTTGCCATCCAATAGAAATACACTCTTTGACTTTAATGTCATTATTTAGCTTTCTGTAAATCAAAAAGTATGCAAAAAAGATGCACTTTTGTAGATCCTCAGAGGACTTATGTTTCTCTATTGTTATTACGTTCTTTGCAAGTACATTGTGTGTAAAATAGAAATTGCCAAGGTTACTAAGTTACAAAATGTAGGGAGAGTTTCTTAAAACTCACTATAAAATAATTTTGATAATGATAAAATAATTTTCAAATTCTCAAAAGAAATATCCAATAAGTAAAGTATATTCTTGTTGAAACTAAAACTGCAGTATTTTCTCTCGAATCTGTATGCGAGTATAAAATATTTGTGAGCTTGGCAGGGACACTAAAAGTCTGGTAAATCTAACAGACTGAGTTGGTCGACGAAAGATTTTACGATTCAGGGGTTAAATGATCTGTCACTTTTTCTCCCGGATCACTTTTTATCGCTTCTTTTCCTCATATGTCCATCGTAACAAAATGTCGTAAAAGTATAATACGCCAGTATGTTCACATTTCGACGATTTATTCCTTTTCATTAGAATAAAAATTGGTAAATTTTCTCTGCAGTTTGGTTTTCACTCGAACGTGATGAGTCACCAGGAGAAAAGTACATTTTTTAAGACATTGTGAAAATACATTTACGAATTAAAAATAGTTCTCGTCCTTGAAATATTTTCAAAGGCATTTCCACTTGATATCACTAAAACCCGAGCTAAAACCTCTTCAAACATTAATTCAAGAAGACTCATTTTTTTCGGTATGACGTTCCGAACGTTTGCTGACGAATACGAGGCACGTTTTACGTTATTATGAGTTGCTACATTCAGTGAAAAGTCCTTATGCACAAATAATCCCCTTCTTTATCTATCTCTTAATGTAAATGATAAAGAAAGTTATTATGTATAAGATTTCACAGAAATTAAATTACACAGTTACATTCGAATACATAAATAATATAAGTGCTTTTTTATTACTAAATCTGTCGGTTGTAGGATTATCTTCTGTTCTGACATTTGAAGAGCGATATTTCAGATAAAATTCTCTATAGAACATAAATCTGCACTGAAAATATGTTCCAAAAAATACATATTGCAAATCTTATTGAGAGTAACTTATGCTTTAAAAATATACATGAAAATTCATCTTTATCAACTAATTCCGAGAAAAACGCTACTTAAAATTCTTTTGAAAAGTATTTAGAACGACTTTTTTTCCGAATAAACAAATATTTCCTTTCAACTTTTGTCCCAAGATTTACAGTTTATGCTGGAATAAATTTCATACACTTTTTATTAAAAAATGAAGAGAAAAAATTAGCTATCATTACCTCAGACATGTGGGTTATTAAGTTTGAAATCACCCGGCTTTAATAATCTGACCCTCTTCTTACTGTATTTTTTACCCTTTTCTCCTAAGCATGTATCCATTAAATTGTCATGACGGAGAAAAAGTTTACAAGACCGAATAAAAATAAAGTACAAATGAATCCAGTGCATTTCAGCATGAAATCCACTTATATGTTTTATTGTTTTATAAGATGTATTTTTTGCATTGTAACGATTTTTGAAACTATTCACGTCATCGAAACAACCCTCACCTGCCGGTTTCAATTTCACGCGACAACAGTATCACTTCTACAAAGCCTGTTGAGTACTCACATGTGTATGGGTTTTGGGGAAGGCAGTAAGCCCTTTTGACTGTTATTTGTCTCTCCTTCCATCTCTCTATAATATCATACTACCTCTCTCTTTCTCTCTACGCTATTCGAGCTTCCACTGACAAGCTGGACACTCGCGAATCCTCACTTGATGTTTCCACCTGGCATGAAACTGACCACCCTTTGACGTTGAATACTCTACAGGCTTTGTAGTTATAGTGATGGCTTTAGTGATATCGAAATAAATCCGTCATCTCAATTTCACTTGTCTTCCTTGCTCCACAAGAGACAAGAACAATACCCAGAAATTTCGATCGAGAAGCCTCCTAAATAATTTCATGTACCTAAAGAATTATACTGCAAGTCACTCGATCTTTTCAGTTTCACAAAATCATGATTTTACAGTGTAGTTAGAAATAATTATCCTCACTTATTATAAACAAGCACCGTAGTCATTACTCCGTTATTATTGCAAGCCACTTACAATGCTTCTTTTAATAATTGCACTTTGAGAGTCGTGTCGTGCACCTTAGACAACAACAAAATGCCTACAAATAAAGTCATTTCCTCAAACTTTGAAGTGAAAATTGAATTCCTAATACTCCCGTGTGGAAAAATTTTGGGGCAGACTTAAGTCCAATTGGGGCCGAACCTAGACCATCTAGTCTAAACGTTCTAATGGGGATCCCGTACTGGGGCTATGTAGACTCCCATAATCAAAAAATTTTCTAAGTGTTAAAAACAAATTTTTTGGTATACTTTGAAAACTTTTCAGGGTATTTAAAAAGACAAATAATGAACAATAAACTTTATAAAAAGGAACGTTTTTTTTTTCACTTAGACGGTTTAATCGGGTTCCATGTGTTGCGGGTTTTTATTTTTTAATCTAAAATTTATATTTTCAACATTATCCTCTGCAACATTATTTTATGTTTTAAAACTGCTTTAAAAACAAATGTAATTTGTTAAACAAAAATTCTTTATATGATTATATCTGCTAAATAGTACTCAATTATATAGTAGCCCACTTTAGCACCCAATTAGCTCGTCTAGTCTAGTCCTAAGCAGTGTAAAAACGTTACAGTTTTAACTAGCACCACATTAGTCCGTCTAATTAGAACCACATTAGTCCGTATAATTAGAACCACATTAGCAATTAGACGGTCTAATTTGGGCCCGAACAGTTCCCCAAAATTTTTCCACACGGGCTATTACATGAAGAGATTGTTTGTTACAAAAGCAGTTTCGCATGTACTAAACATTTGAATTTCTATTTGTAGGAACTTTTAGAAGTCAAATGAATTTTTCTTTACTTTTCATTGTATATAAGAAATAAAGAATTAAAAGTGTCATGTAATGTGCAATTGTAATCGAAACTATGATGGTAAACTAAAACCGTTCATTCATTCATTTCCTCCTTAACGACAATGTTATCGTTGTAAGTGAACAACTAGGGTGGTCCGAATACACTGAAACTGACCATATTCTTCCTTTTCTTTATCTTATCACAGTTTCGGATTAGCTTTCTTGCGATATGCGTATCCGTTAGGTACAAGCTTATTCAATTCTCTCTTGTTACTATCATTTTTAGTACAAGTTAAGACTGGAAGTAAAGGTGAATTACTCATTGAGTTCATTAACAGTTCTTTAGTTTTTAAATTTTTCAACCCAACATTTTTAATCATTAAAATATGTTTCAATCAATTTGAAATTTATTCTCTGCTCATTTGATGAAAAATCTAGTCACAAAACGGTTCCTCGACTTGTGCACATACATTTCTCACTCTTGCTCACTTCTGTTCCATGGTATAAGCTTCGGAGAACCCGTTGAAAGACTTCCACAACGTAGACATAATAATAATTATTATAACACAACATGTTGTGTTACGTTAAACATGGTGCAATGTCCTCTTACATTTTAGAAAAGAGTTATAGTACTTTTAATTCAACGTGGCCATAAGAATATGTCTTTATCACAGATTATTTATTATTCATTTTTACTTAATTAATTTCAATTAACGGAAATGCAATTTAAGTAGAAGTTTTTAATGACTTAAATGCAAGTTGCATTACTTTCGCTTGACATGATATAGTAGTTGGAACTTTTTCTTTACCAGACGCGAAAAAAGTTGAAATGTCACTACTTAAGGAAAATCTCGTCTTGTATACGCATATAAAAAGCTGTCTCTGCATTGTCGTTATATAGTGTTGCAATGCTGAAGTAATAATTATTCTCTAGAAACAGCGGAAGAACTATTTTAATCGGTTACACGCGCAACAGCATATTTTACAATATAGATGTTCTAAATGGTTTTTTAATAATTAGTTTAAGCTTATGACTTTTTGTTCCACAAATATTTTAAGTTTTTTGTCTGAAGGATAATTTAATCAAGCACCATAAAGCTTAATTGAATTATACTGCGGATGCATAATAATTTCATCAAAGTGAATCGGTCCAGACGTTCGATGATCTCTCGAGTTATCGATGAATCGATCATGACATCACATAAATGTGATAAACACATCTATCATTTAAACTCCGTGACTTCTCGTCTAAATATGTACCTTCCTGCATTCCACTCTTCGCCTTCTGCCATTCTGCTTGTACATGAATATATCTTTCTCAAGATGCAATTTCTTAAATGAAAGTCTTTCTTTTTGCACTCTATAATATACGATTAACACGAAAATTTTGATAACTTCTGTATGAAAATTATGAAAGCTTACTTCTAAAATAAAAGATTAAGGTGATCAGACAAAATTTCCATCTTTTGTAGCGTTATATTTTTTTAGTCCTGCATTTACGTTCGGAAATTGTAGCATCCTTATCAGTAACAGGTGAGAAGAAAGGAAGGTGTAGAAATATGTTCTTTTTGACAATATGTATATTACTGATTTCATCGAGATCGCGAAAAGACAGGAAAGAATGCTTGTTATATTATGGGGACTGTTGAAGATAATAAGCTACTTTTTAATGGTTTGTGACACGCATTGCAGAATGCAAAATCAGTGCAGGATGTGGCAAAATATCAAGGAAAAAACAGGAAATATTTTTAAATTAGGGAAAGTTGTCTAGAATACATTAAACAATACATAATCCAAAAAATGTATTGTTTATAAGTTAAATTCTTAGAAGCATTGTTCTGTAAATGTTCAGTAGTAGAGAACAAACTCTTGAATTTATGGTTTCTAACATTCTTTGAACGTAATCTTATAGCCAGTTGAATCACTCATATAGTTGTTTGAAAGAGATAAGAAATCCCTTTAAATTCGTCATAAAAAACGATTAGTCGGTGACGCATATTACTTGCTTATTATTTTATCAAGCAAAGGAAGTTTATCGATAAAACGATAATCATTCCAAAACATTTAAAGTGAAATGAGACAAAGTCTATTGAATATTTAAGATTAGCAGAGATTTAATTCAAAGAAATACAGGATGTTTTGACTACAATGTTTATCTTTTGTTTATACCTGATTTATTACAAAGCAAGATTAATGTTTAAAATGTTTCAATGATGTTTCCGGTCAATATAAATCAGTCTGAATTAGTGGAATTTCAATTGAAAATCAGAGCCCGACATCTAGAATTGTTCTTTTAATTTTATTTTTCATGCGGGAAGTGCATTTCATTTCAGTAAATTAGACTGATGGGGTCCTGTCCAGTTTTCCCTATAGTTCTAATGTTTTCCTGATTTGGAAAACTGGAAAGGTCGAAAGAACCCCTCAAAGGCGCGTTCTAAGTAATTTTTAAAAAATTTCAAATTAACTCACGAGAGTTTCAAGATTTTAGAGTAATTAAAGATTTTTTTTAAGTATTTCAAAAAATTTTTAATTTAAAATTTAATTAATTAATTAATTAATTAAATTAATTTTTAATTTAAAATTTAAAGTTTTGTTAATTTTAAAAATTCAAAAGAGTCTGAAGATTTTGAAGTAATTTAAAAAGAAAAAATGTTTTTGCTTTATTTAAAATCTGTTAAATCTCTTGAAATATAATAATATTTTTTTTAAACCTTTTGAAAAGTTTCAAAATACTTTGAAAAATCATTTAAAAACTCTTTAATAATCTTATAAAATCTCTATTTAAATAATTATGAAAAATATGATCATAAAAATTGTTTGTCAGCAACATACATATTAGTTAATTTCCCAACATATAAATATAACCATCTTTTATATTTTCATAAATAATTAAATGGAAAATGTTGGGAATTACCGATGTTTGGTTTTAACGTTGAAAACTCTTAAATGCCCTGTTTAATTATCAACAATATCTTAGTTTTATCACATTATAACTACAGAAGCCGATGATTGATTTTCAGTCATCTAGTGATATAAATCTAGAGCAGGTAGAAAAATCAGATCCCGGAAATAATATTCGATCAATCCAGAATGATGAGTCTATAGCTCTGTATAAGTCTAGCAGTTAGCAAGTTTGCTGGGGACAATAGCTTCCCGGCTCCTTATGACATGATATATTAGGCATTACTCCAGCCAATGGCAGCGTACCGAGTAGAGTAGAACCGCCCACCTGGGACTCGAGACCGTTTTTAAAATGAAAATGGCCACCTCGAATAGACAACACCAGGGATAGGGGCAGGTGCGCGCGGCGTCGCGACGCCAGCCGTCGCGTCAGTTTCTCCTTCTCGTGCAGGTGGAAAGGCCGGGATTCCGAAAGTGGAAGGAGGAACAGAGAGAGAATTGTAACAAGGAGAGGAAAGGGTGGAGGGAGGAGATAGTAGAGGGGGTTGTGTATGGAGAGAAAGGGAGCAAAAGAGGAGTGAGTGAGGCGGGTAGGTTGAAAACGGTCGCGGAATCGGGGGAATCCCCTTTGGTTCTTGGTTCTCTTCTGTCCTGTCGACGAGCGTTAGAGTCTCTTTGGTCGCCATTTTGTAGCTGACGTCATAGGCGCAAGCTTGCTATCATATTTTTATTCAATCCCATAAATGCAAATAAAAAAATTCACAGACAGACAGACACAATCGTAAAAACATGTTTTTCGGGTTCATGGGGTCCCAAAACGTGGACATTTGACAAAAACTGGGGGGTCAAATTTTACACAAATCTAATACCTTCTCTGATGAGAATGTAAAAAAGTCAACCTTGATCTCGTTGTCTCAAACTTTACTGAACCGGGGTGTCCACTCAAATTTCAGAAAATAATTTTTCGCTATATCTTAGTATTTTAAAACATTTCACGGTTGGTAGGAGGCCCTGACTATTTATAGTTCAGATTACATACTTTATTAGCATCTACTAAAGAAGCCAGATGGAAGTTTCATTAATTTAAATTAATTTAAATTTTAAATGATTTTATATTAATCTATAGTCGTGATTTTAACCCTCGGTCCTTACCCTGGGTCAATTTGACCCATACAAAAATTTTGGTTGTGGAAAATTTATGGAAATTCATAATTTGGCGCGTTCGACCTATTCTAACTATAGTTGGATATTCTGACTATACCTTTAAAAAAAAAAAATTTTTTTTTCGATAATTTTTTTTTATTAGTAATTAAATTCAAAATTATTTTTTGATCACACCAACAGATTCTGCATTAGTTATATTACATCTCAAAATTTGTTTCAAGTCAATCAGATGAATAGCTATGAAATGGTACGCTATCAAAAAGTGGCAGGGTTAAATTGACCCAGTGTAGGGATCTCGATCGAAAAAATAGGTGTAAGGACGGAGGGTTAAGGATTTTAAAGCGATTTCACATATGTCAATTGATTTTAAGGAATTTATAAGAAATTAAAACAAATGTAAAGTAATTCTAAAATTTTCAATTAATTGCTTCCTCATAGAGGAAGCTTTGAAGTGGTGACAAAAATTCTGTTTCTAAAAAAAGGTTTTTTTCAACTTATTTTAAGTGGAATATATCTAATATGATGTCCTGAAAAATTGTCCGGATGTGTGTGTGTGTCACG
>CAJFCP010000050.1:96953-116922 GCA_904066005.1 Synergus itoensis | reverse complement strand
ACAAGTTTCGTGTACTTTTATAATTTTCAAAAAATTCATTTTTTCACTATAACTTCTCAAATATTCAAAATATAAAGTTGATGTAAGGAAAATGAAGATTCCTTTCATCGAGGCGAATCGATTGACCTATATGATTAATGCATTTCATTAAAAAATAACGATGTTATTGTTAATTGTATTTTCAAAAATTAATTTTCAACTATAACTTTTCAAATAATCAAAATTTTGACCTGACGTAAAATAAAAGAAAGAAAAATAAATAAAGACGTAAGAAAATAAATATTCTTTATGTCGAGATGAATCGATTGACCTATATCATTAATGCATTTCATTGAGAAATAAGAAAGTTATAAAAAATTATTTTTTAAAAATTCAATTTTTCAACTATAATTTCTCAAATAATGAAAATTTAAAGCTGGTATTAGGGAAATGAAGATTCCTTGAGTCCAGGCGAATCGATTGACCTATAAGATTAATTCATTTCATTCAAAAATAAGAAAGTTATGCTTTATTGTAATTTTCGAATATAACTTCTCAAATAATCAAAATTTAATGCTGATGTAAAGAAAATTAAATACTTAATGCTTCCTCTATGAGGAAGCAAATCATATTTGCTTACAGGAAGCAAAGTGCTCATTGAATGAGCACAAAAGTTGATACAACTTGACAGCTAGTTTCAAGATATTTCCAAGTTTTTTTAATGATACCAATGTAAAATTGGTATTAATGAGATATTACTTGTCCCATATAAATGTCTACTTAGGAATATTCAAATATTTTTAATATATGATATTATATATCTTCACGGATATAGTGAAGAGTATGTTTTTCATGAAATTTTTATCTATTATTTTTCAGATCTAAATGTTGCTTTCTTACTAGGATATAGTACGAGATATGTAGACCAGTTTAATGAACTATTTGGGAGATGTTCGTGGGATGTGATCCCTCCTGTATTATGGTACGCTTTAATGAAGAATTGTGGTGAAGATCTGGACAAAGTGAAAAGACGCTTAGAGGATGGTGAGAATTTTTACAATTATCCTTTTAATAATTATTGTTTTAGATTCTGGTTATTGAAGTCATGAGTTATCCATTATTCTAAGCAAGAGATTAATTATGAAAGTAACTTAATTGATAAACATTTTTTCTTTTTATGCTTCAAATTTTTATATTTTTTTCTATAGATAGTTTTTAGTACTTATTGGCAGTTAATCGCTTGCTTGGATATTTTATTTTCAAGAAAATAAGTATGTACATTTTTATAAAATGAATTTTTTTTTTCCTCCAGCTAATGATTTATGTCGTCGTAAAGTGACGTACTCAACGTTAATATTTTAGTCATTCAAATGCACAGTATTTTTATAATTAGTAATTTTCCATTATTCACGATAAATTTACAAGTCAATTTTTCATCAGTATTAAATATCACTTTTACGTTTTTGTAAGTGAGAATTACGCTTTAAACAATAGCTCGTAAAGCTATTGAATGATGTAACAGTATTGACTTTTGACTAGAAGAGTTTTTTCTTCAATTTAATTAAAATGTGCTTTAATAGAATAGTTTTAAAAAGACATGAAAGTGAGAAAGTAATTTATAACTAGTCAGAACTAAAATAATTATATACTGATTTATAAAATGTACATTACTCTTATGAATCAAATTATGGGGTTCATCGGTTTGAAGAGTACATCTTCGACAAATGTCCATGTCTCTCGTTTCGCTTGAAGTTACTGCAAGCTAAAGAATTTCGTCCATTGAAGAAGATCATCACTGAAGATTAAAAAAATTGAAGATTAAAAACAGAAATTCGGTGAATTTTGCTGGGTGTACAAACTGTATAATTAAAAACCACGAAAATGTTCTTGTTGTGCAGAGATTGGTTGTTTTATACATGTAAATATTTGCTCGTTGTTTACTATATAGTCCACGCGAGAATATTTACACCGCGTTCTTAAGACGGTAAAAAGTTCCTAGAAATCCATGATGGACTTAGCATTCGACATTTTCATCCCTTGCAATTTTGAACATAACTGAATCTAATACACACAATTCTGCATTTGAAAAAAATTCTCCAATGAAGACACAGACATATAAGAAAAGATTCTTTCAAGGAGGTTTACAACAAAGGTAGGATAGCATTTTCGAGAAGAGAAAATACAATCATTTGTATAGTAAGCAATATTTTTAAATAAAGGTATTACTCTATAATATGTTCCTCTACATAAAATATTTTAGTATTTTTATAGATCGAAACGAAGCAAAAGCTCATAAATCCTTTTTTAATGCACAAACTATAAATATATGATTATTGGAAATTCGCCAGTGGATTAATTCTCTTTCGCGTAGGATTCATTTCTTCAAGGGTATAGCTATTTACAAATTTTCTCTACACATTTACATGTATCTAACATAATATCTTCCTGCATTTCTGTTTTAAATGTTCACAAATCCCAACAAATTACACAGAAAAAAAAAGTCTTAAATCAAGCCCAAAAGTCTAGTTTTTGTTACAATTTAAGTCAGTTTTTGGGCTTAATTTAGTTTTAAGCCCAAAAACTGACTTAAATTGTGTAGCTAGATTATGATATAAGTGTCTACTACTTAAAATGTTGGGAATTTTATGTTTACAGATCTCGATTGAGTCTTAGAATCTTAGAAATGCAGTATAGTATAATATACACATGTTTAGTTCTGAGATTTTTGTTGGCAAAAACGACTTGAAGCTACGAGCGATCGGAATGATTGCTGAGAAAAAAGTGTAGATAATGGCGAGTTGTGGTAGGAACTTCTTCCTTTTGCGGATGAAAGTGATTCGTCACGAGAATCGCGTAAAAGTAAAGTGTATCATACTCGTCCAACATAATTTATATTTATATGCATATATATTGACTGGTTGATGTCCCAGGTCGAAAAATCGAACACAAACTCCTAAACTCAGGGTCGTAATCTATACGGTGATCTGACATGTCGAAACGACGTGAACGAGACCACGCGAGCTCACCTATAAATGAATTTAACGACAGTCGTTTAGAAATGCGGTCATAACCAATTTTCCAACCCTGCATACTCGCCAAAATGAAAGCTTCGGGCGCTCAACAACCAAAATACGCTTAAAATTAAACATACATAATTAGATAAACTTGGACAAAATTCTTCTGTATTTTAATGCATCCCCCAAGGTATAAAAATTACAAAAAAATGCAAATCAGTAAAATTTTAATTTTTTTGAGAGAATAACTCTGAAAGTATAAGAGTAAAGACTCCTCTTTTTTTACATCAGCACAGGAGAAATGATAACCTGTCAGCGGGAGAACATACCCTATACAATATACATGCATAATGAAAAGAACTTCTTTCTTTGGAACATTAAAGATGATGAGGGGCACGATTAAGCTGGCGTGAAAAAGGATGATGCACAATTTGTTAAGTAATCACCACTCGACTACTGTTTGCACAAACTAGCCATTATAAATCGCTTAGACCTCAAAAGCACAGCATCATTTTGATAAATATCAATTTTTTCAATAAAAACATTTCATTCAATTACTAAAAACTTCTTGTATATCTGCAATTATCTTTTCGAATACTCTTGCATTCAGGATGGCCACATATGTCAGGGAAGTCAGGGAAGTCAGGGAAATGATAGGGAAATGAAGAAATAGAAATTGACATGTATGCTATGTTATTTTTGTCATTATTATAGTTTTTATAGTTTATTTAACAGATTTTAGAAACTTCTAAGGATTTCGAAGGATTATATAAGAATTTCTAGGCATTCTTTGAGATTCTCTGGGTGTCTAATGATTTTTAAAAGATTTTGTGGAATTTTAAGGGATTTAAAGAAGATTTCTAAAATTTTAAGAGATCTTTAAGTATTTTAAGGGATTTTAAAGTTTTTCGTGGAATTCTAAAGGATTTTAAGAAGCTTGTAAAAATTTAAAGAAGTTTTGACATTTTTAAAATGATTTTAAGGAATTTTAAATAATTTCAAAAGTTAATTTTTATTTTTAAAAGATTTTGTGAGATTTTTGTTTGCAAGAATTTTTATTTAGATATTTTAATGCATTTTAGGAAATTTTAAAGTTCCTTATTGAATTTTAAAGGATTTCATGGAATTTTAAAATATTTCAAGAGATTTTTAAAAGATTTTCTGGAATTTGAAAGGATTACAAAAAATTATAAGAGATTTTTAGGAATTTTAAAGAATTTTAAAGCTTTTCGTGTAATTTAAAGGATTTCAAATGATTTTGAAGAATACTCAATATTAAATATACAAGTGTTAATGAAATGACAAAAGGTTAATTGGTCAGCTATTAATCTTTTTGCTGAGTTGATAGCTGTATTGGAAAAAATAGGGTCAAAGATCACCATACACTGTATTTTCAGATATCTAAATTAATAAAAAGTACAGTTCACGCTCTAAATTTGAATCGATTATAGCTTATAGCTAGAATTGACTCACTAATTGTTTTACAATTCTTAATTAATAGCTTGGATGGAAATGATGAAATTGTCTTAGATTTTAATTCATAAATTGAATATTTTGCAACAAATGAAAGTTTAATTAAAAATTAGCATATAAGAATAAATTGCCTCCTTTATTTTTCAAAAGTTTATTATAGGTACTATTATAAGTGAAAGCTACCTCGACTTGGCTCTTCTTACATCCGGGTTTTTAAATCTATTGTTCTTACGATCATATAAATTGAAATTTTGAATCATTGAAATTTTCTTCATTTATATTAAGAAATGTTTACACATTACATGTGTACAATGTATGTAAATATGACACACCGCCTGTACAGTGGTTAAAACTCTTACTTTGTATAGCGCTACAAGGTTTAAATTCAAGGTGAAAGTAGAAAGTTTACGTTCTCTTCACTTACCGCAGAATTCATTGAATCTCTGTAAGTACTCTCCGAATACTGAAAAGTATTTTACAGACATTTTTCAAATGCCTTTCGAGAAATGATGAAGAAATTGGCAATCATCAATTTACTTTGTTTAAATCAATTAAAACCTTTGGAATCCTTTTGAAATTCTTTGAATGCCCTTGGGTTTAAATATTTTGAACTCTGGAAGAACCTAGAAGTTGCATTGATAATAAAAAATGATCTTCTCATCTCCAGATGGAAAGATTCTACGGAAAGTGTTCTATGAAAATTCCTTATGGAAATTTCTAGTGTAATTTCTACATGGAATTTCCGTAGAACACTTTTCGTGAACATTGCTCCGTGAATCCCATATCTTCCTAGTTCCTACGGTAGCTGTTGATTGTTTCATAATCATAAAGTGGTATGCTGATTAATGTTATATTTTGACCTTAAACGTCGACCTTGTTGATGGTTGCTAATCTGTTGGATCGATCGATCGCCATTCCTTAAAGTGTTTGAACAGCAGGTGAACGATCAGTGAGTCGGAATGCTTGGCCAAAGGCTAAAGTATAGTCTGCACTACACTGTAACAAATAGTATGTACAGTGTACACGTAAGTACGCTGTGGCGCACGACACTGCATGGTCACTTACGTAACCAATGTGGTGTGCAACATACATGTACGCTCACATGTCTTACTTGGCAGAAACTGGCATACTAACATGATAAAAAAGTAACATTCTCCTGCATTAGTGTCACACGTAAAATAATACTCCTCCAAACAAATTATTCATTTTCTTTAACTTTATTCTTTATTCATGAAGTAGTTTTCCTTAATTACTTATTTGTTTCAAGAAGGCTAATTCGTGACAATGAGATGAAATGAGGAATGAATGATTCTTAATGTATTTCTGCATCGTACATAAAAATTGTTAAGTCGCGTTCCCAACACATTTTAGTATCATTGCTATCAGTTAAAGGACTATAAAATTTAACAAGAGAATATGATTGAGACGAGTTTAGCTGAGAGATATAAAGGTCACCATTGCAGTTTTCTAAGTATTCTATATTCTCTGTGTGTATTTTTTTTATGTTACAAAGTTCAATTGTTTTTTTAGGTTTTGGCAAACGTGCATGGAATTAAGTGAAATGAAATAAAGAAGGATGGACTTTTTCCTTCAAAGCTGTGAAAAAACATTAAGCATTTATGCTAGAAAAGATAATAGGCGGTAAATCCAAGTCACGCTATTATATTACAGATACATAAAATTACTTGTTCGTAATATCGCGTGCAAACTACTGACAAGGAATATCCATGGAAGTAAGTGATTATCTCCAGAAGACTGGGAGTGAAAAAATAAGGGCGTTAGGGAAGAAAAAGTCATGTTTAACAGCCTGGGAGAGTCTATGATACGCTCAGAAAAAGAACTACATATTAGCACTCTTCATTATTTGATCTTTTTCAGTTCTTTGTTTTTTTACGATTATTGAAGTTTATTGAAAATTAATATAAAGTCGGCACTCAATGAGAAAACCTTAGATTCTACGAGACTATCCAAAACTTCTAAGTTTTTATTGAATTATTACCCTATTTTACAAAAAGTATACCCTTAATCTAAACTGTTCGTATGTTGCAAAAAAAGGGTTTATTTTGTTGTGAAAAATGTTTAAGTAAAGTAGATTCTTATCGTAATAACATATACAATTATTGTTCCTGCAGCACATAGCTCGCGTGTTTCTTTTAGCTCGAAAATATGACTATAATGTTTGAAAGTTACAGGGAAACACGATTTCAAAGGGAATATTAAAGACGGGTTAGAGTGAGGTAAAAGGCTCGGTAAAAGGCTCATGGTAACATAGTGAATCCCCTCGAGGTGCTCGAGATAATTGCATCAAATTACTTAATACTTAAAGCATCAAGCTGCAGGGCATATAGATAATTTGTTTTACATATTTTCGAGAGACTCACGAAATCGTGGTTTTCATCTCCTTAACAGAAAGATACAGCCCTGAGGAAATGCCGCTGCGACATGTGTTAAAGGGACACTTCAACTGAATTTTTGTCAGAAAATCCAAACTCTTTAAAAATAATTGAACAAAATTTGTGGATCCAGAAGATAAAAAGTTGTTTTTTCGATGTAGACTGTCCCCTTGAATGAGAAAGCAACAGGTTAATTCGTGCCTAAAGCATTTATCGCTTCTACTTCACCGAGAAAATTAAAGAAGTGAAGAGATGGTGATTAAATTGGTCGTTTACCAAAAAACACGAGTTTGGAGCTCTGAATGAGTGAAGAGTAACCATACAAATATAATTTAGCGAATGCAAAACTACTTTTTTGTATCGAGTCTTCTAATTGAAGATTGGCACGAAGACTGTCAATCTGTCTGTTACTTACTGGTTAGACATCTATGCAAAGTACTTATTTGCCCGCATTATGTTTGATATGGTTGATATGATCACGATGAAGAAGACGAGCTGGACAAGTGATTAAATCGAGCGAGATGCATCGCTCAAGTTTTTCTATCGCTTCTTTAAAAAAGGGATTGTTGAGGCGATAATTGATTGTTCGCATCCTAGTGCGTTATTTGAATATCAACTCTGAGGTGATGGGCATATAATCAGCACGTTCCACGTTGACACCGCTTAAAATGAAGGACACATAGCATCTGCTTGTCTCCAACCATTTTTTATACCGAAAATGTGAAGATTCTTTTGATAAACGAAAGATTTTTAAAATAAGCGTTACATTATTTCGTACAGTATTGCATTAATAAGTAATTACCATCACGAGACGTGAGAGTAAAGTTCGAACACGAGAGTCGACAAGTCAGTAGTAGTAAATTTCAAATTGAACAGAATATTGTATGTACATATGCAACATTGTTATTCAACAATTGTAAGTTTTCTAGAGCTGGATTTATTTGTATGCAAATTCTAGACTGCAAAGGTTGCGCACTCGATAAACACGTAAATGAGATCCTTGGCCATGAAAGTTTGGAACTATCAATTACTATCTGTCGAAAATATTTTTGTGGTAGTAAGAATTTATTTCTATGTCAATTGGGAATAATTTTAGAAATCTATTCAGTAAACAACATATCTAATGCAAACAATTCTGCATTTTCGTCTTTGATTTCTTTTAGCCAGCTAAATCGACTTTCCGAGTATTATGTTGCAATATTTAAATTACTTCATCTAAATTTACCTACTCAAGTTAAATCTAAGCGAAGATAGAAAGCCTAAAAGCCTAAATTTAATGTCTACATTAAAATACGTTGTCTAAATTGCATATCCAGATTATAATTCGTACCTCGTCACCAGCAGCTGACTCTGTTACTTTTTACATTATTTTCGCAAAGAAGATGACTGACAGGTGGCCTCATTTATAAGAAGAATTTTGTGTAGCATATAATAGGTTGCGTGATTGAGTCGTAAATCATGCGATTCTGAAATCATTAAAGAACAAATTATTAGGTAGATGAGAAGAAGTAACCGTGGAATTATGTAGCCGGGAACTCTTCGCCAGGAATCAACACGAATCGGAAAATAAAACACTAGTGTAGAAAAACTCAGCTACTATCACACTTTCTGGATTAAAACTTCGTGATTATAAAAAAATACAGTTAATTTATACTTCCACGGTCTTTTAATTTTAACTTCCATGGTCTTTTGTATGTGTGATAGGTGCAAACCAAAGTAGATCTCATACGAATCATCTTATAGAATTAAACAGGTATCTTAATTCAATTTTGATTAATCAATTCAACTTTTTCATCTAAAATATGAAGGCATATTTTGTATTCACATAATTCCCAGGAAATTGTATTATGCCGAATTTTTTTTCTTCTCTGCTTCTCGCTCTGCTGAATCGCAGTCCATTTCCGTATATATCAGGGACAAAATTAGCGCTCAGATCAGCATACTTTTAGCTGGGATTGTACTCTCGCGCTCTCCACACTCTATATCTAGCCCCACGATGAGTGGCACTTGCAACTTTTGTACACAGTTGCAATCTGCAACGTTCTCTTCGTCTAGAAATGAGATAGAGAAAAGCAATGACTGGCAGACTGAAGTGAAGAGGATGATGAAAGGGGAAGAGCGGTAGATAGAGTTGGAAAGAGAAGAATTGCTGCTTCGTGCGCGTGGACTGGGTTATTTAGAAAGAAAAGAGAGACACTCAGATTGTCAGAGATAAACTGATCGCGGAAGAGATACATTTCACGTCAGAGGAATTCGACGACGACACCGAAATTAATGGAGGGCTGAAAAGACCATTTAAGAAATTTCAAACTTACATTTACAATGTTAGAGTTACACTCTAATCTGTGAATTAACGGTTTTGTGGTCTAATTTTCCATTTCTGTTTTCAATTTGTCAGTTGTTATTTGGGGTAAACCAACATTCATTAAAATCGGTTACTTTTGCTGGATTTTGTGGTTTGTCATTACCGCTTGAGAGTTGCTGAGACATTACTGTTATTGACACTTCTACAAGTATAGTACTGCCGGCTGATTACTTTATCGCAAAATGAGAATTTAACAATGTAAATATAAACAATCTCAACTCTGAAACTGAAAATTGCTTGTCTGGAGAATATATCCCCGAAGCTGTTAAATTACACTATCTTCAATATCATAAAGGCTCTGATTAAGCTTTAATAATGAAAAAAAAGGTCGTGAAAATCCTTGATGATGGTATCGTATATATACCTATAGAGAATTTACATCGTAATGATAAACTATCATCTTATGTTCATAATTGGCCACAAAGTGAAGAAATCAGAAAATTTAAATTCTTATAAAAACTTGTACATATCTTAAAGGCTTTTTGAGATCTTGAAAAACAGGTTCTTGCAACTGGATACATGAAAAAACGAGCAGATCTGAAACAAAAGGAAAGCAAAATTGCGCATTTTCAAAAATTCTATCACTCATTATGAGAGGGAAGAAGCTCGGCGTAATTTTGTAAATGAAAAGAGCATTGCCTGCAGGTAAATATATGCTATATGGCTATAAACAAAGAAAGTGGATAATATGGTAAGGGCGATAATCTGCCGTGATATTAAGACGATACCACGATGCCACAAAAGCCGAGAGAATAAGAAGGAAGTGCATGCAATCTAACTATGTACAAAAGTTGGCAATGTATCTCGCCTTCTTGCATAATCTCCGGATAAAGAGAGTCATTGTCAGTGTTGGTAGAAGGAAAAGGATGCAACTATATTCAGCACGACACGTGGCACGCACACGAGTCGTAAATAAGTGTTCTATGTATGCAAGTATGTATGCATGCATACATACTTGTATATTATACATTATTAATACATACTAATGTATGTATGTATGCGACTTAGTTTTCCTTGACATTAGTATCTACAATGTTACTCGTGACAGCGAATTCCCGACGAGACGTGACGCGTCAATTGTGGATTATGTGCGTACGTCATGAAAAAACGCATAAGTTGAAGTTCATGTCATCTCCAATTAAGGGTTAAAATCACTTGTTTCAATATAATTAATACCTCTTTTTATAATAGAATTCTTATTTTCATAAAATTAACTAGTTAAATAATCAAATATTTATGTGACGTGCTTGTGAGGTCCTTTTTAGATCACGAAATCAGAACTAGGGAAAACTATTTCTCAATAAAAAATCGTGAACTTATATCACCAAGTCGAATGCATTCGAAGATTACGTTATCGCTTGCACATGTCAAGGTACAGTTTTTAGTTTCAAGCAATCTGGTGACTCGCGATTATCAGTAAAGTAAGATTTTTAATTTCGAAATTAGAAAATCAAACGGATTCAAATATTTCAAATATAATACAAGCAAAATGTATGAAATTAAATATATGAAATGCCTTGTTGAATCATACGTCAGGGAATCATCTGCAATGAAGCGATTAAAATGTTTCGGAGATTGGATTTTTTCCATGATTCTGATTGCTGAAGGCACTCATCCAAGAGTTAAGGCTTGATTCAACAAGAACTTAAAGAGACTGTGAGCATAAAATGGTGAACGGCCCTTATATGCGGGAGACATAACAGCAGGCAGGCGGATTTATACGTGCTCCTTAGCTCGTACACACTCTTTACGATATGTAAAACCGCCCTCTGGCATTGTACACGATGGCTGTGCTTGTCGTAAAACTGGCCGTTCGAAACGCCCAACTTTGAAAGACTTTCAAATAATATGATAGTTTTGTATCGTGCATTGCTTGCCATTGGTGCACTAGCAACGTAAATGCTTCCTCGAATTGTCATTCTTTTTATCCACGCGCCTTTTCTCTTTTTAGGTCATATAACTTTAGTATTGCTTTTTATGCTTCGTCTTATATATTGCTTATATTATATTATTGCTGATCATCTTGCAACAATACTGAAAAAGAACCAAAGCTTTTTGTCTGTCAAAAGCCTCCACTGAATGGCAATATTTAAAATAGCAATCATTGTACCTCTTTTACGGCACTAAATTTGATTTTGATGATTTTCTCCTTTCGGCATTCACAGCACATTTACCTCCGATACGGACATAAACCTGGAGAAATTAATGGTCCAGCATGTCCGGACTTACGTGAGCTGGTCGATTCATAATTCGGTTGCGAAATTGCGATGCCAATAATTCCGATTGGCAATAAAGTCTGTTACTTGTGAAGCGTACTCAATTCTTTATTTAGAGCGATATTGTTAACTGTTGCCCAGCAAGAAAGGTGGAAGTGACGTCACATACGTTCTTTGAAGGGGACCGGAAGTTGAAGCAATTAAAGTATAAGCCGGGCACTCGCAGCTGCAAGTCACTATTTCTGGGGTTCGCTACCTTGGATAAAGTCGCCAAGTTCTCGCCATGAACGGTATTAATAATAAATGTATGATTGGTAGTTGGAGACTACCCTCTACACTCTGCAGAAGCTACTAGGGGTTATAACACAGCTTTAGAAAAAATTGATTTCACAAAGTGTAAAAATAAGAATGTAGCTGGATTTCGTTTGATCAAAATTATTCATGCTAATTAGTTACTATGATTTACTTTATTAAGGATTATAGATTATAGTTGGTTAATAACTAATAACTCTATTAAGAACAATTTCGTCAATTTTTGATAGTGATAACTAAAGTTAACCACTACTTAATTTAAACTAATGCTTGAATTATTAACTTTATAACTATATGAGGCTAAAAAGGATGCTGGAGAGGGGGAGCTATAAAAAGAGAAATCAGGGGTGGAATATATTAATTAGTGGTTTGGCAGCCTCTTGAAGGCAGAAAAGAGGATTCGTCTACCATGCAGAAGCGAAAACCGTCAAGAGCTTCAGAAGAAAGAAGAATTTAGTCTCTGAGCATAACCGGCAGACGAGCACGCAGGGCAACACCGTTAAAATATAATTTACGAGTCAGCTCATTTTTGTGCATGGTATACCAGCACTCTGTGCTTAATTCGCATCTTCTCTGGTTCCCAAATAAATTCTCGTGGAAGATTGTTTCGTGACGGAAAATTCAAGCTGGGATCCTTTCCAGCTTTACTCTAACAGATTTTCAATTAAAAGCAGTTGGCTAATTTAGTTGTTAGTTAATATTGTTAGCCAATATTCTTAATCCAGTGAAGATTTAGCACTGGGTAGTGTTATCAGTAATGTCGTGAATGTTTGGGACGCGAGTTTGATATAAACACCAAAACACCATGTTGGTTCTCAGGATGTTATTGGATACAGCTTATTGAGTGATCTGTAATCAAACAATCCAATCAAAAGTATAAAATCATGATTTAAATTGTTTGTAGTCATATCCATATGAACTTTATCATTCCACCATATGCATCTCCAAACATTCTTCCTAAATCCTACCACTGCTGTTCCCAATATATTCTTTGTTTAGCGTAATATTCCCTCAACTTTTCACAATGTGTATTCCCTACATCTGCTTTCTGTAAATTCTTTGTCCTCCATTCCTGACCCGTGTTTATTTTTCAAACAAGGTAACGTTCAATTTCGTTTTGATACCAAGTATTCGTAACAAAAAAAACAAAACTTCTTTCCAACATCTTCACTTTATTTACTAGAAAATTAATAATTCACAGAGTTATTTTGATTGGAGATTTGAGGTCAGGTGAAAGGCGGCCTTAATGAGGCATTTGGAAGAAGTACTTAAAAAATAAATGCACTAATTAAGTAATAAAAGTGACTCTCGCACAACATACAGAAATTCAACTTAATGTCCCAGAGATCTAAAACTCCGCCTTTTTTAGTCGGCCATCTTGATTTCTTCAAGTTCTTTTTATTGGTCTTTCGTGCCAATTCTCAGAAGCTTGCAATTAAAATAGTGGGTGCCCATTATCCTTAAAAATTTTATCGTTTCGAGAATTGCTCCACTGATCTTGCACTTGTTGGCCCTTGTCATTTTTTCCTCTCGTCCTGCCTTGCTTCCGAGAAAGCATTGATTACCATGGCTGGATGGGTAAGAATATTAGGTTCATAATTAATTTTACTACTGCGCATTGGAGTTTAATGTTAATTTACCAATAATTTACACATTCAGTTAAAGGAAATAGATTATTGAAGCCTGTATACATTACATACGGGCATAAGTGCCAAATTCCAAATTTTACATGAGACACAAAAAATTGTCTAGCTTTCACGCAATTTACTTTAAAGAAAAAACTTGGAGAAAACCTTTGTCAAAAGAATGGACATAAAATTTTTATTTTATTATTCTATCCAGTAGCAAAAATCAACACTAGTTTTAACCATAATTTGAAGAGAAATAATAATTTATTGTTTGGATTTTAACAGCAAATAACGAGATCCAAGCGGCCTTGTGGGAAGCGTCGTCGAATATGATCGATTTTCGAAGAGGACCATGTTATTACTCAACTCAAAATTATGGGAGCTTAGTGGGGTCCATAGGAGCCCCGACCTATGTTGAGGCGGCTCCAGTTATAGGAATGGTACCTCCAGTTGCAACAGCTGCCTATCTTAGACCTTCTTCGCACCCGTTTAATGCCCACCTTCTAGGGGCCACAGCTCCATCGAGTCCGGAAACTCCGGCAAGTCCACCTGATCGTAAAGTCACTCAGCCTTGGTAAGTTTGCTTCTTGATTTTCAATATTTAAATTAGCAACCATAAACTTTAAAAAAAATTTAAATTTATCGACATTGAGACTTACTCGTGCAGAAATTTTGATGGGGTTCTGGCCAGTTTTTCCTCGTTTTAATATTGGATTTGGAAAAATAGGACCCCACGTAGAGAAAAGTGGTCAATACCATTAATTAAGTAAAAAACTATTTTGGATTCATTATTTGCAATATTTGATTACTTAACTAGTTAATTTTCTAAAAACAAAAATCCTGTTATAAAAAAGAGGTAGTAATTATATTGGAACAGGTGGTTTTAAGGAATTTTTAAAGGATTTTAAAAATATATTTCAAGTGATTTTGATATTTTAAATTATATGAAAGGAATTTTAAAGGATTTTGAAAGAACTCTAAAAAGTTAAAGGATTTTCAAGAATTTTCCAAACATTAAACAAATTTTAAGGCATCTTAAAGGTTTTCAACGGATTTTAGACAATTCGAAGAAATTTCAAGAGATTTTACAATATATCAAAGATATCAAAATTTCCTAAAGGATTTTAAAAGATTTTAAGTGGTTTGAGTAAATTTAAAGTGATTTCAAAAGATTCCAAGTGATTTTAAAGAGTTTCTAAAGAATTTCAAAAGATTCAAAATAGTTTCAGGATTTCAAGAAATTTCAAGTGATTTTAAGGAATTTCAAGAAATTTTAAAAAGTTTCAAGATTTTGAAGTAATTTGAAAACAAAAAATGTTTTTAGTTTATTTAAAATCCGCTAAATATCTTGAAATCTGCTGAAAGATGAAATCCCTTGAAACCATTCGAAATCTTTTGAAATTCTTTGAGATGACTTAAATAATCTCGAAAATTTTGAGCAAGTTTCACTGAGAAGTACAAATTTTTAATGTTCCGATTTTAAAAGAGGACATTGGTTATTTTGTCACAGTAGGTATCCACGCATATATATGTGCGTTGCATTATGAACAGGAACATTCGGATTTCTCACTCGCTACTATATCATATTTTATGTCCTTTTTATATGCCTTTTCGGAATTGCGATTACCTTTCGAAATCGTCTTCAAATCCTCGTCGTTCAGCCTCATTCAACGTCTGATGAAATCGTAACGCCCTCAAGATATTTGTTGTTCTTTGTTCACAACTCAACGTCTGCTATTCAGAGAATCCGTTTTCTTCAGCAATAAATATCCTCTATGAATTAGAGTGTCATTAAAAGTAGTCGACTTTTATTACTCATTCATTTTATTCACTCCGAATGTTTAGCAGACGTTTCAAGATTATTGACTCATTTCAGTAGAAAAAATTCCTTTTAGGAATTGCAACATTGTTTTTAAGTATTTTATTATCTTGTAAGATTAAATCTTTGTCCAAGGTGTATTTAAATATAACTTGTATATTTTTAAAGCTTCAACTGTTACTCAGCAAAATTAAAACTCCTTTTGAGAGGATTTGTATAAATTAAGTTTATGAGGAAAATAAGAAAAATAAAGTAATCGTGCTGACTCCTTTATTGCGAAAAGCAGCGATTGCTGTAATGCTGAAATAAGGAGGGAAAGGAACTGATCTCATCGAAGGATTAGTTCTCGTTTTAGGACATAAAACTTCACGTTCTTCTTTTGTCTGGGTTGTTGGAGTTGCAAGTCGTAATCGCGAATCCGAAGACATAAAATAGATTCTCTATAAAATGCCCTTACTTCCAAGAGCTAGCCAGACAGCTTGCCTGTCAGTCTTCTTTCCTGATTTTTTTTCTGTTTAAAAGAATAATTTAATTTCGATATTTTATCTTATTTACTCCTTACTTTTTTTATACAATTATTCCCAAGAGTTTTTGTCTTCGAGGACGACAATATATTTGAAAGCTTCCCAACTTGAAATGCTTCGAATAAATTAATTGAAAATTGTACTTTATAGGAACACAAGATTTTGCATTGACAAAGGCAACATTGTGGGAGGCGAAAATGACGCAGTTTCGCTAATATGTTTTCGAATTATATAGCTTAGTAAATTTTGGCAACGATTCGATTGTTTTTCCTCATAGCTTCGCGTACGAAAGTAAATCGCCATAAACTTCATCAAAGCCCACTGCTTACAGATTGGGATTTGGACGTGAAGCACCAACGAGTTAAAGCACACGGTCTGCTCTTAATGATGCCAACACTATAAAGAATTGAATTTACGAGAGCTGCTGCTTGCAGCCCTTTACGCCTTCTCTTCTTCGTTGAAGCTCTCTGGTGCTTCGCAAACTAGATTGTAGAGATCCCATATAAACTTTGGAAAATTATGTTCCATTTTTGAATTATTAGACATCAAAATAAGGTTGCTCAAGATCTCGGAAAACTTGGAAAGGGAATGGAGTTAAACTTTATAATTAGGGAATATAAAAAATATTAATATTTCGTCTTGGTTATCGCGGTATTTAGAACTTGAAAATAATTTATAATTTATAACATCTAAATAGTTAATTATTGTTATGATAAACAATTAATACTGCTTTCAAGGGTTAATTGGCCCCTCTAGTTCTGCGTAGCTTCGAGTAAAATGTTATGTCACCTGTTCGAAAGCGTTACATTGTTGGAAATCTGCCAAGTTTCATCGTCACAGATCCCTTCTTGCAAATCTCTCCCTTGGCAACTATGTGTGTTTTTGATCATCATTGAATCCTTTATTCAATAAAGCTACAGTGTATTTAACACAAGTTAGCTTTAATTCTACATTTAGATTTTTGAACACAGCAGTATTACCTCATATATTTAAATGTATACAAAAGAGCTTTTAGCAACGAATCGTTCCATGTCTTTGATGTTAACTTAATTAATTCATATGCAAGATTTTAATCATACATAACAATTATTGACCACATATTTTTGTTAAATATTCTTACAATTTTAATATAATAATTTGAGGGAATGTAAAAAAAATCTTAAATGTAGAAGATAAAGTTAATCAGTTGAAAACATCGACAAACCAGTTTTAATACAGATTTCTGTTTAGTGTATAAAAAGAGGCTTTTGATGTTTAACCGGTTCTCATTCTCAAGTCATCAAATCTTCAACTATGTCCCTAAATAGAAACATTGGCGTGTAAAAAGGTTTAATTTGCGTAATCCGCGATTTCCTTTCCACAGCGGTTAAAGGTATATCAAACAGTTTATATAGCTATTCTATATATCCTTAATCTCGTCGTCATTCCGAATCGAGAATAATCAGTGGCAATGTAGCGAAAATGCGGTAATTAAACCCGAATCTCCAGCTGGTTATCTCCCGCATTCTCGACATATGTGACCTGTAACGTTCACTTCCATCCTGCAAATAAACAGTTGTATCTATGATTTTATTTATACAATATCGTTTCTAAGAACTTATTCAGAGTTCTTGATATCTTTGAAATCTCTTGAAAATCTGAAAACTAATCAAAATTTTTTTGAAATTTGTGAAAAATTTCTCAAAATCACTTGAAATCTTGTCAAATCGCTTTAAATTCCTTACAATCACTTAAAGTCTCTTGTAATCCTTCCAGATATCTTGATATCTTTGAAGCATCTTGAAAATCTCGGAACTATTTTTAATTTTTTCTTTAATTTCTTTAAAATTTCTTAAAATTACTTAAAATCTCGTGAAATTACTTTAAATTCATTAAAATAACTTAAAATCTCTTGAAATCGCTTCAAATTCCCTAAAATCTCCAATTTTTTGGACTTGAAACTTTTCTGGATTCTTTTGAATAAAAATCCAACCAATTATAGGAGAAGAGAGAATGTGACCAGATTTTGAGATTGTTAGAATTTATTTTCAATATAATCGCAATCTCTTCTTATGACAGGATTATTTTAAGGACCCCAAAAATCTTAAGAATTTGGTATATTTGATTTAAAACTGAAAATTGTAACAATCGCTCAACAGATGCATCTTGACATTTAAGTATTTAATGCAATGCTTTAAATTTTTTTAAAATTGTAACGCTTAAACACTTTAAAAGACGTAAAATGGACAAAATCAAGAAGTATTTCATGAATCAAAATAAATTAATGTTGGCTTGCAACAAGAAGTGTAACATTTTCTTCTGATTAATACAGTGTGGACTGAGTTAATAAACTTGAGGAGAGTTTTACTCGGTCCTCGTTTTCAATAAAGTTTTGGGCACGAACCAAAGTTTATTTAAAGTGTCGCCGTTCGAGACAGTTTACGTATTTCGAATCGTTGGAAACCATTTGCGGGTTTTAAAACCGCGCGACTTACGAAGGTAGGCTCGGCTTGCAGCAAGCAGCATCAATGTAATCAGACAGGCCGCTCAGAGCAAACTTAACGACTGTCGTAAACGCAGTTCGGTTTACAGCTCGCGGAATTTTTCCTCTTCCTCCGCCTCTTCTGACTGTGAAGTTGAGTGAGTGGCGAGGCCCAGTCCTTTGCTTATTTTGTTCGAGCACTGCCGTAAACTATCAGATTTTATGTGACAGCCACTAGCAACGTCGAAGCTTTTCTGTGGCAGTCAACGTTGTCTTATCTTGTATCATGAAGCAATAGATGATTTTGTCATGTCTGAAAACATTTAAGACTCCAGTCAGAATTATTTATCAATTATTACCTATTTCATTAACCATTACAGTTGCTATTCTGACGATCTTGTCGCAAAGAAAAGATAATTGTTTAATATAAGGAAATAATGAGAAAAGAAGTCTTGACTTTAATGTGATTAATTCATGTATTGAATAAACATGAATTAAATAAAAATTAAATAATACATTCTACATACAGAAAATCAGTCTTTTTAAGTTCACACATTGATCAGAGTGGCCACATGTCAGGGAAAATAGAAATTTATATTTATTCTGTTATTTTTTATCGCATATCATATATATGTAGTTATTACAGTTTATTTAACAGATTTTAGAAATAGTCGCACATAAAATTTTAACTTTATGCGTCTCCCGGATAAAAATATACAGTAAACGACCTAAAGTACTTATATAAAATTCCATTGCACGATGTGAGAAGAGCGCACCTTGATAATGCTATTCATTTGAGATTAAACTTGATATCAGGAAATGGGTAATTGGCGTCTATAAAATAAGCCAAATACTTATGCGGGCCTTTGAAAATAACGTGTCTGAGAATCATAAATAATTTCCTCATCCTTGAAGGCACCCGTTGACTTGATTACATACGAAACGAAGGACAGGCAGATGGAAGATGAGATTTTTGAAACAAAGCAATAATTAGCGATATGAAAGTGCGTGAGTAGTAACTATACTACCATTTTTTCATCTTTTCTTCTGCATAGCTTATGTATCTCTTTCTCTCTCAGAAACCATGTCCTGTTTATTGCACGTTATAGGTACGCAGGAATCGTTGAGCGTTAAGCAGTGTAAGAGGCTCGTGTCTGATGAAGGCAAAGGGGTTTTAGTACTTTCTAACCACAGTCGCGGGCTACAATTAAACCACCATAAACCTCCTCATAACTTTTTAAAAGCGGCCGGCGGTTCTCGACGAGCCTTGCGTTTGTATGCGGGGCAAAAAATTTCGCCGTATCGCATCACTAATGAACCTTCATACGGTTCGACATTTTCCGCCTACTTCTTTTATAGCTTTCCTGAAATTGAATTAGAGTTTCTTGAGGATAAGTTTGTTTAATAGTCCTTTCTTCCGAGATCTTTGACAAGGCTCTGATCAGTTTTTTAGTCTTTATATAGACTAAAAATAACAGCTTTTAGATAAGTTTGTATGCTTTGGAATAATTTTAACAATCCGGAAATTTTATCTACCAATCTCGATTTTGCACTTCTGAAAACGCGTTTTTATTATTCTAATTATATTTAAGTATAAGCTGCTGCAATCAAGAAAATAGTGCAAGTATTTTATGCGCATACAACGCAATAACCCAGGTGGAAATTTACAACTGGCTTGGTACCGCGCCAGTACCACCGGGCGGATGTCGGTACTGGCGCGGTATTGGCATAATACCACCTGGAAAACGGCTGGGTACTGGCATTCGCCCGAAATGTCACTCGGCT
>CAJFCP010000050.1:68038-96386 GCA_904066005.1 Synergus itoensis | reverse complement strand
TGGCGCGGTACTATGCCGTTTGTAAGATCCGCCATACGTCCGACTTTTCCGCCTGGGAATAAGGTGAACTTATTATTATGAAATTTTTTTTAAAGTTGCTCGTTCATGTGAGTGAGAATACGAAGTTGAGTTGATAAAAGTTTTTGAGCATGACTCGAGCTTTTTTACTTAAAACTTGGTGCGCCGGACAAAATCTGACTTTTCCACTTATTCCTGTATAGGAAAGATATTCTGGCGTAGCACTGGATCAAGATTAGACCGTGTTTCCGATATTCGAACGTTAAGTGGAGGGTCCTTCGAAAAAAAGTTGTGATGGTGTTATAAAATAAAGAGTTTCAAGACGAAAGAGGTGAAGAAGAAGACGACCGAAGATGGTTGGATCTGGTATCTTTAGGTACAGCAAAGACTGACGTTTACGGCTCGGAGCGGTCGACCTATCGCCAGTAAAACCCGAAAAGAAATACAAGCAAAGTTTGCATCGACAGTTAAAGTCATACGCGCGAAAATACAGCCCGGCTTCTATGAAATACGACTCAGCTATATATCGCGCAAGAGAGTCACCGGGGTTCGCGCAGGAAACACTCCTCGTTAATGAAAATTACTGTCGTCCTCTCTTTACCCCTTTTTACCCTCGTCAATCCTCCTCATGTCTGCCATAATAAATTCCTTCCAAACCCAAATTCATATTTGGACAACTGCATTGTAAATCATCGCTATGATGAGATTCTTTTTTAATGGATAATCATTTCTAAATGGACAAAGCAGGGTGGCACATTTTAAGGAAGTCGCGGGGAAATGTCAGGAAAAATAGAAATTGACATTTGTGCTAACTGCATATATATTTTTCCATCCATTTTTTTCAGTGTTTTCCAATATTGATAAGAATTACCATTTTAAATGTTAAAATAGGTTTTATTATTTCACAGGGCACATAAGGAATCTTAAATTACACAATGAAAATTTGAAATTGCTCAAATTGAAGCTATTAATAAGCAAGAAATGTCCATCATTCAACTTTCGTGCACCTTCTCTGGTCGCGAATGATAACCACTTGCGTCGAGTGGTTTGAAAATAATAAAAGAGGGGCTAAAAGTAAAAATGAGCTTTCAATGATAAGAGGAGATTGACTTTCAAGAAAAATAGTCTGGTTGGGTGAGATTGCTTGCGGAAAGTGAAGTCTTTCTGACGATGGTCTAGGCAGATTCCAAGTAGAGCCTCGACTGCTCGGAAAGTCGTAAACGGGCCCGTTTGTGAGGACTAAGGAGGAGAAGGAGACACATCCTGGCACGTAGCTAAAATGGAAACGACCGCCGTCGCATACGAGGTGGGCGGAGGTTTATCGTCACACCGTAAGTGCTTCGCGGGTTCTCGCACTTGCACCCTCGGCTTTCATCCCCCATACACCTCTCCCGAGAAGACTATAAAATCACCGCGGATGCTGCAAAGCTCCCTATCGTCGCTTTTCCTCAAGCTTAGATTTCTCCCGAAAACTTCCTTTCAAAGATTTTAAGCTTCCTTATCATCTGCAATTACAGATATGAGATAGTAATTTACAGTATGGGAAAATTTCATGAGATTTTAAAATCGCATTTGATCCAGATCTGTTTTTGTATAGGACCTGACTAGCGCCCGAAGATTTTTCCAGACAAGTTCTTCGTAGAGACTTTACAGGTTTTAAAGTTTAACAAGCTTCTTAATATCCTTTAGAATTCCACGAAAAATTTTTAAATCCCTTAAAATACGTAAAGATCTCTTAGAATTTTTGGAAACTTCTTAAAATTCCTTACAATTTCACAAAATGTTCTAAAATTCAAGAGAAACATTAAAATCTCTAAAATCACTAACAAGTCAAAATTTCTTAAAATTCTTGCCATTTTTTTTAAATCCTTTAAAATACCACAAGGAATTTTAAAAAACCTCTTAAAAACCTTTAAAATTATTGAAAATTTCTTGAAATCATTAGAAACCCAGAGAGTTTCAAAGAATGTTTGGAAATTCTTTATAATCCTTTGAAATCAAAAATAACAGTTAGCATAAATGTCAATTTCTATTTTCCCTGACTACCCTGATTTACCGAATTTTTTTACAATGTAGTTTCCTATACAGTTTCCTACATGTGATTTTTTAATTTTTCAATTACTAAATAAATTACTAAATAAATTACTAATAAAAGTTCTATTGGTGGTTCTGTGTGATGTTGGCAGTTGCCCACTCGATAGTTATTCGTTTTCATTAGATTAGGAACTCGAAAATACCCTCTTCCTTGTTATAAATCACAGAATACTCGAGACGTTTACGAACTACTTGTTAATATACTGGTTACCTGTAAGTTAGCTCGTAAGAGGGAAACCGCATGTTTGCCCCTAGATACTCACCTATATGGTTCTCGCTGATGATCCTATGTAGTCAGAGCTCGCAGAATAGAAACGGGTGCTTTAAATTGCAGAGGTTTCTCGCGGTAAAAGATTGCCAAGCATAGTTGTAAATCATACTTTTATGAGGCACCCCATGGTCAATTGGGAGAAGGCCACTTGGAAAGAATAGGACGTGAATTGCGAACCAATGTCTGAGTTTGACTGCCTAGAGCCATCTGTCTCTCTCACTCTTTCATTCTTCTCATCTGTAGTCATCGATCGGACTTTTACGACTTTGTAATTACAGCCGAGTCCCAAGTCGAGACCACTGTCGACTCTAGAAACCCTTTTTTTTCCACCTTAGTACTGATACGTTCTTATGGTGCTGTTATAGTGCTGTTAATCTCATTTACAATTCAGGGCAGTTTATTCGAGAAAGTTATATTTCTGGAGTGTCTAAATGTCACGAGTAAAGTTTCAAGATTGTAATAATAAAACGGAGAATTAAAGTAAAACCGATGGAAAGACTTTAGTAGTAAAAGTTGCTGAGTGGAGCTTAATTGGAAATCAGGAGAGCAGCACTTAGTGCACTAGATATACCGACACGTTATTTAAAGATCGAAATCTACAATTTTGTATTCCATTTACTTTAAAAATTTCAGTTTAGGGTCTTTTTATTTTGGATTAATTTTCACATTCAAATATATAAGTTTGTTGGCGTATCTATAAATTCTGACGAATTCTTTGAAATTGAAACCTTTGAAGACGGATTACGTTTCTGGTTTCTAAATGTCCGATAAAAAATGTACCCAAACTTAGCCGGGTTTACAGCCTTCCTGAGAACTCCGTACTTTTTACTACTTTTACGTGAGCATTGGTCTGACTACGAATGTCGACATTTTACATTCTGTGCAGGTATTGACAAGAGAAGAGTTTATGTGTGTTAGTTTCAAGACCACTGTCATTTCATACAGAATAAATCAGAAAGAATTCAAATAACAAATAGAAAAGAGGATTTGTAGTAATAAAGTGGAATATTAGTTTCAACTTTCAAGAAATATTTTCTTCATGAGTTCGGTTTATAAATTTCATTCCGGAATTGTCCTTTTTCATTGATCATAAAATGTAAAGACGACAAGTTCGGCGAATGAATATCAAAGGTGGGAAGCCTCTGGGGATGATTTTAAAGAGCAATAAGATGCCAAGGAGTTGTCACGGGAAACGTACGTTCTAAAGATTTTTACTCTCATTTGAAATGGCAGGAGCACCTTTTCGATATTATAGTCTGCTTTACACTTAGGGTCATTCGAGTTCTGGAATATACTAATCTTTTAAGGACCCATTCGAGGGTGTCTGAAGAAGAGGGGAGTTTCTGGAAGGAAACTTGGACATAAAGAACCCGCCGCGTCGTGGAATTCCCATAACGTTTACGCGAGACGACCCCATCAAATATGTTACACATATTTAACCTGCAACAGTAAAATATTATTTTCCCTTATAAAAGCAACGCGTTTGAAAGATCGACTCTTACTTTGAGGCTGAGAGCGAATCAAAGGTGAAGCTAGATTTTAACTATAATGTTTCTAGTATGTTCGTTCTATGTGATTCTCATTCTTCAGAGGTACCGCGAATCATTCGGGTTTCGCTTTACGATCCTCTTGTCATTTCAAGAGACGCTGTATAGTAGAATCGTTCAACACGGCTAGTTTTTACGAGAGCAGAGATCGACAAATCCGCTTTGTTGTAAAAGCGAGATCTTACAATTTGTCACGGAGGAAACCGCTTTCCGTGGTTCGATTTCCCTGCCTTGATTTTTAAATAAAGGTTTCCCTGTGTCGGTCTTGTTCCATAAAACTGATAAAAAGGTACCTGATGGGAGTAAAGTGTCGTTCATTTTATTTTTTTATGGTTTTGAAGTTTCTCTCTGATACTATTAAATTTATAAGGCTTTTAATTTATATTTATACTGAGAGAAATTTGCTCGGCGTTGCTCGGGATTTTAAGAGATTTCAAGTGATTTTAAGGATTTTTAAAAAGTTTAAGAAATTTTATGGGATATCATGAGATTTAAAAAATTACAGTATAGAAGGATTGCCAGAGATTTATAGTGATTTCAAGTGATAAAAATACTTTAAAGAATTTAAAAACTGTTTCAAGGGATGTTAATAGGTTTTTATTGATTTTAGAGATTTAAAGGAAATTTAAGAAGAAATCTTGAATATGGATTATAAAAATTAAATTAAACAAAAATATAATAAACGTGAAAACATTAGAGAAGTTTTTGCACTTTCAAAATATCTTTAAAAATCTCAAAACAAATTTATGTCCTGAAAAATTTGGTTTCAGTATAGATTCAAGGATGTGGAAACCACATACACAGATATTCAGATTTATATATTTATATACATATCATATATATAGTTAAATATGTTTAAAACCAATCTCATTATTCGGGGGATATAAACTACGAAAGGTTCGTTTCAGCTTAAGGTGTACATATTTCTAAATAAAGATATGAATATATTGCTGAAGGAAATAACGTCTAGAAATTCATTTCATGAAACGATTGAGCTCCAGACTCTATAAAGTTGGTAGCCGAAAAATTATCATCGCCAAGATCACGCTACCGTTCCATGTTCCATTTTACAGCCTGGCATAACGCCTCTCAGACGGAGAGTCAGAAACGGTTGACTTCTTCCTGGATCTTGGAGATTAGAATCCGCGGAAAAAGGAGTCGCGACCCAGGGGTATGGTATGGGCAGGAAAAGGAAACCGGGTCTCGTCTGGACGAACGTCGGCGGGTGCACGTATGAAAACTAAGTCCGGGTTTCATTTGACTGACTTTACGAGGGAGACATAAAATGGATTTTACTGTCGGCTAGTTCGCCAGTTCTCGAGTTGGTAACATTGCTTTCCCGAGCATAATATACGCTTCTGCCCGCACCCACTACCTTTGTCTTGAGGTTCTTCTCATTCCGACGACCTCGTCTTCGTCCTCGTCTTCGTCCTTATCCATTTGATACTCGCGGTGACCAGAAACAAGTTAAAGAAACTATTTACTGATAAGAAGCCAGTAAATATTATCACAGTAATTAATTCTTAATAAAATATTAATAAATCACATATAAACATGCACTCTTCATCTTCCTTTGCATATTCTTTCAGTCGTCACGAATTTAACTTAAACTTTTCACAAGAAAAATGTCGGCGCGAAATGCGTTGTAATATCTGCATGGCATAACTCAGCATTACGGTCGTTATTTCCGGTTCTCGCCCTCTGTTTTCCTTCTGTTCAACCGCCTTCTTTAGAACTCCCGTTTCAAACTAATTAACGAAAGAACTCAGTGCCATTGACGGATAAACGTAAAAGTACAGGAAAGTTGAAATGACAGGAAGTAAAAAGCGAAATTACTATTTCGGCGTTAACCTTCTTTTTGTAAGATTGCACGAGATGAAGCAGATTGTGCCTGGCGGGAATATTCAATATTTTTTCACACACAGGACAAGAAAAGGCACGCAATAACATTCTTTTATGACTTTTTTTCGTATTACATATATGTATACATGGCTGAATGAAATACTAGAGTATTAACTCTATTTATATTAACTCTATTTATATTAACTCTGTTTATATTAACTCTAGTTTTGACTTTGATTGCAGATGGGCCTAACAAAATTGACTTGATTGATGGAGACTGAAGAAGTGGCTGAATCCAAAGAAGAAAATCTAACCGAATTAAATGAGGAAGAGCGAATGCGGTAGCTAAAGCCCGAAATCCTTCGTTGTTCCGAAAGTACAAGTTCCTTTAAGCAGTATCGTTAATGCAAAACGTTTAGTCGACTTACTTAGATCTTTTCGAAATAAGTCTATGGAAGACTCTATAAATGTTGGATCTAATTCACATCCGTCGACTGTTGCAAGAGCAAACAGGAAATTTGACATGACATAAAAAAATGTCACAGATTTTGTTACTGCAAGTCGTATGCACTTTGCCGTTGTCACTCTGGCTTGAAATATTTCGCAACAGTGATAAAATAAATAAAATATAAAAATAAAATCCTATTCTTCGTATTCTATTACCTCTTGTACTTCATAAAGAGCGAATTTTATATACAAAGAATACAATTTGCATTGAGTTTCGCAAAAAGACATTTGGTTCCTAAAGAAATAATACGTTCTTGCCTTTTCATTTCCCACCTCGAAAGGGGTAATGTTTTTACACAAAATAAAACCGAATTGGACCGCGCCACCAGTTGTACCGGAAGTGGTAACGGCAAGGAGGACGAAATTGTTCGTTAGCATGAAAAGAGCGGTTCTGTGATAAAGCGACAGCAGGAAGCATCGACCACATTTAATTGTATAGTGGCACAAAGTGTGCGTTATCTTAATACTATCGAAAGAGAAAGATGTGAAAAGTTGAAGAAGAAAGCGCGAAACAAAAAGGAAGTAAGACCTGAAATTCGAGAGAAAAAATGCCGAACAATTGCGCCCTATTAAAAAAATACACGTATATTTCTATGTACCGATTTCGGACAATTTATACGTACATTAGTACGTATAAATATACGTGTTTTATACGTCGAAATCGTGGAAATGGTCCACAAATTTGCAGAGCATAAATACACGTATAATTTCACGTAAATTTGCACGTACAAATCTACGTATACTTTGTCACGGTGGAAATCGCTCCACAGATTTTGAGCTCAAATACACGTACAATTTCACATAGATTTGCATGTACAAATCTACGTGTACGTATATTTATACGTAATAATATACGTATAAATTGTCCGAAATCGGTACGTAGAAATATACGTATATTTTTTTTAATAGGGGCGGCCACGGTGTAACATAAAAAGCGCTGGACTACAAAGTAGTACCACATGCAAGTCGATTTGCAAATTTGTTTTTCTTTTTTTAATTTATTGTGGTATTAGGATTGATAAGTCATGTTTAATCTCCCCAGGAGACGCTTAGTTAAACTTTTTCAACGTTATTTTAGAGACTATATCTAGACATAGAGCTGTAAGCAGTTTCTGTTCCATTGTTACGTGCGTATATACGAAATCTAGGTGTACAGAACGTACAATATTTCGGAATAGAGTGATCAAGCAAGCGAGATAACACATCTTTAAGTCATTTATTTTATATTTCAAATAAAGGTGCAGAGACCCAATTTTTCACGTAAAACATCCTCTCTAAACGTTTTTCTCTAAACAGCAACGCAGTCATGAAAAATGGAAAAGTTGGATCCTTTCTAACCGTTTTTATTGTATAAAGTTAATTTACTAGAGAGAGATTGCAATAAATATGGTTTTGATCGTCTACTATTCCGAAATTTTCTTCAAGTACGTATTTGTATACACGTTTATGTGAGAGAGTGAGAGAGTGTACATTGGCGTGTTTGTTCAATGGTGTCTGAAAATGATGCGAGATTCTCTATTTTAAGGAGGTAACAAAAATAAATCGTTGAACTACTTATAACTTGTTACATGGACCTCCAGTGTGATTTATTTCACGACGTATCGAACCAAAAGTGCGAACACATTTCCCCCATTCAAGTTCGTCGAAGAATGCTTCTGCGTCTTCAAATTTAATAATACATTCATGGAAAAAAATTTGCGGAGTTTCTCACGGAGAAGATGAAATCGAAAATTTATTAAATTCTGATAAAATTCATCAGATAGTACTCAATTATCGCCGATTCCCTAGATTATATACTTTTCTTGTCATCGATACGAATTTCTATACACTTTTATTTTCCGATGCGACATAGTTCTTGGGATGACTGAGTGTTATACTTTTGGCTCATACGTTTCAGCGTACCTTTAATCCTTTTAAACTTACGTACTGTCGCCATATTTTTTAAAAAGTAACTTTTAACCGTACTGTAATCTATCTGTCTATATGTATACGCTAGGGAAAAGGGTATGGAAAAGAGTATAAGTGTTGAAGAGAAGCTCACACACGACGATAATCAGATAATAATTAAATATCGTTATAAACGTTTATTTCAATAAAATTTACAAAATTTGATCGACCCAAAATGAATTCTTGTGCGTTACTAACTGTAAAAGTTAAGCGACCTTAATCGTCTTTAATCATCTTTAATCAATGCAATGAATTCGTCGTTTAGCTTACATATGTAACAGGATTTATGGTGTCGATCGAATCTGTATTTACTGATCATACTATATCAATAGATTTGACCGCTTTATATATATATATAATATTTATTGGACGGCTTCGAAAATAAGCGTATTCTCTTAATTCGTTTAGGCGAGCATTCGTCCAATATTTGAATCAAAATATTTTTAGTTTCTCGTAAAGAGCGTTGTTCATTAAAAAAATAGGAGCTTACCTATTACTTATATAATGTTAACTCTTTTTATTTTAATTATTCGCTGAAACAGCGAATTTTATTCATACACTTTAATTTACGTCCAAAAAAACGTCTATAAGGTTTTATATTATTTTTTGTCTGCTCTAAATGCTCGTCTAGGCGGGCCTCTGTATAAGTGCGGATTTTGGAAAGGAATGATAAACTAAATACGTGATATAAATTTCAGAAATGAACCACTCCCCTCCCCACGTTTGCATGTTTTCTCCATTGCTCTTAATATGGAGAATGATACTTTGATAGATCCCCAAGCCTCCTTGATTCTATCACATATTTTGTCATCATTCCAAACAAGTAAAGAATTATTCACATTTGGTTTTCAATTCATCATCTTGTTTTGTAGAAACTTACTACTAGAGATTTCTTATCAGATGTGAATGATTTTTTGCTGTTTGCACTTGTACATGGATGCACTTCAAGAAATACAATGTAAGACTAACAAGACATGGCATGAAAAGATCCCGAGGGACGGAAATGTACGAATTGCATGCACGAATTTGCTTTTCGTGGATTCAGTGTATCTACTTGGCGTATTTTAACCCTTACATTATACAATAAACGAATAATGAGCGAAATAAAAAAAATGATTCTATTGATTCCTCTCCTATGGACTTTTTCTGATCTTATAGAAATTATTTTCAACGTTTGCAGCTTGTGACATAGTTTTAAAGTAATGTGCATATGCAACATTTTAATCTGATCGAATGTAAAAATGAGATGCATGCTAAAAACGGATTGAAACAAGTTATTTAAAGCTGGAATTTTCATGAAAGTTTCTATGGGTGATTTTGAGTGTAATCTCGTGCTTATAAGTACCACATAAACGTGTACATGAAGGACACGAGGATTGACATGTGTATGTAACCGCTGTGAGTGCGTGGATTCGCATAAGCCAATAAAAGTCTTCGTTCCGTTTAACTGCCTCGTCGCAATATAAACTAAAGACTATATTGCTTAGATAGAACAGAAATACGCCATTCCACGACGGGAAATTTGCGTTTATTCATCTCACAGCGACTGACTGGATCGCATTGCTTTTGTACTCAACTCTTTCCTTGTTGTTCTTCGTAAATATTTTCCAATCTTCTCTACGAAACTATTCCTTTACTGCTCGACAGCGATTTTAATGTCTTTAAGCTTTAGAATGGCACTCGGCTTTAGATAGGCTTTATTATTTGGCTTTGGGTTACCAACAATACTGATTACTCTTTAAAATTACTCGTCGGTGTAAACAATTTTTTTAAATTCAATTCTTTTCGCTAAAAATTATTTTTACACTATTTTTCTATGAGGAAAGGACAAGCTAAGAACAGGAAGTTGATTTTTTAAGTACGCAGGAACCTTCATAGATATCTGCACAGGATTCTAATTTTTAGCACCAACTTTTGAAAATTGAACCAGTCAAATTTTAGTGGTCAGAGAAATCAAAGAATCAGAGAAATTTCAGAAGTTTCAAACGCATAGTCTGACGATTTTTTATTTTTATAACATTTATTGGAATAAAAATATCAAAAAAATAGTTTCCAAAAAGATTTGCAAAAGATTTTAAGCGATTTTAACAAATTTCAGGGGATTTCAAGAGATTTATAGTGATTTTTAGGAATTTCAAAAGATGGTAAGAGATTTTGATTGATTTTCGGGATTTTTAAAAGAGCTGAAAGGGATATCAAAAGGTTTTTCACAAATTAAAGAAATTGGAAGACATTTCAAGAGATTTTAAGATATTTTAATGAATTCCAAGGTATTTTGTTATATTTTAAACGATTTTAAGACATTTTCCGAAGATTTTAAAGATTTTGAAGATAATCAAGTAATTTTAAAGGATTTTAATTGTGGGTGTAGTTAGGTATTTTAAAATTTAATTATATAAACATCAAATAAAGTTTTCTGTCTTACCATATCTGCCTTACCTACTAGATTATGACAAGTACAAAGAAGTACGCAAGAGAACCAGTAGGTTTAAATTTGGCGCTAATACTTGTATGTACTTCATTCATTCCAATTCATTCAATATTAAGTTTGTTCACTTTGTTAGACTTGGATCCCTTAATTAATTTGCAAAAGACTTTTAAGTTAGTGTTAAACTAAATTCACAACCGGTGTGCAATATTCCATGTAAGTATTGCTAAGTATTCGTAATTGAAGTTGTCATTTTTATAATTTTATCTTCTTAACGCTTTTTTGAAACCACTTATTCTAACTAACCTCAAAACGGATAAACAGTATGTAAATAATAAACATTTTAACATTTTAAAGGACAAAAACTTGATTTTGTGTGCTAATTTTTATTACATTGAAGGCTTCTTGTTATACCTAACAAAATGAGCTATCATTTTGTTTGATAAATATTAAATAAGTTTACTTATTACATAACCTCAAAAATATGACATTAAATGATATATGATGTAAATAAATAGTTTTTTTTTATAAATGTATAAAGCTTTCAGCTTTAGATACTGTAATCTGAATAAATATTCTTAACATGTAATGGCAACAAAGGCAACAATCAGGATTGTCCTATTTTTGGGTTATGAATAAATCAGAACTGGGTAACTATTTCAAATGAATTCATTTCAAATAGGTTTTTGACTTATAAAGTTGTTGATAAGTAAGTTTTGAAGTTTTTGGGTTGATTGCAATCAAAAATGATTATTTTTTAATAAAAGTGATTCAAATGTATAACAAAAATTCGTTTAATAGTAATTTACAATAAAATTATGAGAAAGCAAGGCAAAAAAGTTAGTTGCATAAAAGAAATCAAAATATGATATTTAGAACTCAGAAAATTCGTGTAAAGTCGAAGACATGTATGCCTTATTGCGCAAAGAATAATAATTATTCTTTAAGAAATTTTACATAATTATAGTTTATAATTGACTTTGGAAATGAATAATAAAAGAAAGAAATGTATTAATTGGTTTATATGTATTAAAACTTCCATACAAATCGTATTTTTAATTCTCATTATTTCGTAAGGCATTAATTTCAAAAGGAAACAAGGGAAGAAATTCATAAACTACTTCTTGAAATCAAACAATAAGGCAAAGAAATACTACTAATAATGATACCAACCCACGTGAGAATAACAGGAAAAGAAATTGTTAATAATGCAGATAAAATTGACGGAGAACATAGAAACATAACATTCATTATTTGAAAGTGATTATTTATTATTTCAAACAGCTATGACACAATAAATCCAGACTTCAAAACGAAAGACAATGACATGAAAATCAGAAACAGAATTAATGAAACTCGATCTATTACCGAAGAAAAAAGGTGGCCAATGACTGATAACATGACTTTTATATACCTCTATCAAAATTTGTAATACAAAATTTAAGCGTCGGTTGATTATCAAAATTTTTATTTTATAAAATCCAAGTTTATAATAATGATGTATGAATGATAAATCAACCCTTGATTTTATTAAAATGTGAACCACTGTATCGTCTTAAGAAAATTAAATACAACGAAAATTTTAAAATTTTATTTTGCGCTTTTAAGAACGAAATTTAAGAAACCTTAAATTACCCCTTTCATAAAATAATTTGTTAATTATTTCCAGGTTTGCACTACAGAAATATGAATCCAGAAATTCAGCAGAAAGTTTTGCACTTTGAAGCCGCCATAAATAATGTGCTTCGTGCTGATCTCGCCAAGTTGGAAGAGAAGCTGAATCACAAACATACGGATCTTGCAGAATTTATTCAGCTGAAAAGCATCATCAAAACCTTGAAAGACACCGAGGCAGAGAAAAATGGTTTCAAAACGAAAGTCGACCTAGGATGTAATTTCTTTGTCCAAGCGCAGGTGGAAGATGCTTCGAAAATTTTACTAAACGTCGGGTTAGATCATTATGTTGAATTTACTCTTGATGAGGCTCTAGCTGTCATAGACGTGAGAATAAAATTACTAGAGAGGCAAATAGAGAATCTTCGAAAGCAAGTCGCTATAACTAATGCTCATATTAAATTAATGTTAATCAATATAGGAGAGTTACAAAAAATGCCTTCCGGAAGCTAACTTATATTTTGCTCCAAGCACTACAAATATAGAGCTGTATATATTTTATCTTTCTAATAAATTTCCTACATTTTGTAATATTTTGTGCAGTTTTATATAGCAAATTATTTCTTTTCTACTTTCTGCATCGTAAATGGATGCATTTGAAAGAAGAAAGTCGTTTGAATTAAGTCTTTGCTCTGTATTGAAGGCAAATTTTTTTGCACTCGCTGAAAAAAGAGGGCGAAACCTTCCTCCAGAAGTCACCTCAGCTCTTAGCTATGCAGATATAGAAAATCAGCCTTCGTAGCACTTTTTTTACCCCGTCTTGTTTCACCATTGCATCTTTTAATCCGCGAGAACACTCAAGCCAAAGTCAGAGCACACTCGGTTTTAAGTTAAGTATTCGCATGCTTTATTTCAAGTGCTTGTCTCTGCGCTCATGCATAAATTAAAATTCCCCTATGTGCGTTCCTACTTCAATTACTCATTGACTTTCGAGAATTCTGAAGATGTTTTCAAATTTCCTTAAAGGCATGCCTTAATCAATCACTTCTTATTACGAGAAGACAATCTCATGGCCTCGTGAAGTAAGAGTATGTGCTTAGTAAAGAAAAAAGCTTGTTGCTTTTATTTATTATGACTAAAATAAATAATTAGTAAAATTTCGGGAAAATTTTGTAGCTGCAATTAATTTTTTTTTTATTTTAAAATAAAAAGTACTTGATTTGCTCTAATTGTAAGAAGTTCTATAAATCTCTTTTTTCGAAAATGGGTTTATCTTACTGTTCATTGAATTTCAAATCATTTTTCGTATACAATAATGAGTGTTGTAGTAAATTAAATTTTTTCATCAATTTACAAAAATTTTTTAAATAGGGTAAAGGAACCAATTACCGAGGGCGCACCAATTGTCGAGGATCGCCAGATATTTTTTATGATAACTAATAAATTACAAGAAAAAGGAAAATAAAATCAATATTATAATAATACAGGTATTCTAAACTAAAAACTCTAAAAAACTCCATATTTTTAGAAGAGAAATTCATTTCGAATTTAATATCCGTAACAGAGTCCCTCATGAAATTCTCTAAAATTCGCCATTTGCGTAATATTTTAGATTGGCTGGATCAGAAATTGTAAAGCACATATTTGGTTACTTTAAAGTCATTCTTTATATTTAAATGTCACTATACTGATTAAGATGAATCAGTCTTTTTTTCAAATAATTATATTATTAGAAAAAATGACATTTAGTATTTTAAAAAATATATCATCGGTTAATTGGGGACAGTTTTCGGCAAAGCTCCAATTCTCGATTATCCACCTCGAGAAATGGGGATATCGATTTTTTCATCCATACCCCATTTGTCGATGTACTGAATATATTTGAATATCGATGATTAGGTTAAGATGGTTATGTTGACATAAATTTTTGAATTATTGGTTAGGTTTGTCACGCCGCGAAATGCACACTCGACAAATGGTTCTAAGCCCTCGAGCGATTGGAAAATTCACCTCGAGAAATGGTGTTTTCGACTCATTTCTCTTTTTCACAATTCTTGTCTTAAGTTCTAAATTTTTGAAAAAAAAAATACATACAGAAATTAAAGTTCGACAAATATTCTGTCCAACGAAATAAGTTTCAAAGTTGTAGGAGTTTTCGTTTATAAATAGAAGGATAGAGAATTTTGAGGTTGACTATTTCCTCGACAATTGGTTCCCTTACCCTAGTTTTCGAGGTTTTATCGGGGTTTTTAAACTGTAAATTTATGTTATGGTTTTTATAAGTTAGTCTTCCAAAGTGAACAAACGATGATGTTATTGTAGTTGTATTCTTAATATTTTTAAAGCAAATTAATCATTTTCAGCGAAAATTAAAATCGTTAGGTACAGTAACATTTTTATTTGGCATTAATTAATATAGTTTAAAAATAACACGATAAGTTGGTAATTGAATTTTTATCGAATAAATATGATAATTTTTTGCATTAATCATTATTTGATTCATCAAGTAATGGATGATAAAAAGTTCTTTCAATTGGTGGATAGTATCCAAATATTAATTTACTAATTTTAGATAATTGCTTTTTAATTTAAAAAGTGTTTAATTTTATTTATCCAATATTCTTTTTTGTAGATAGTTCATGGAATTAAATAATCAATGATTATTGCATTCTTTTCGAGAGACATTATTAATTGCTAATTATTTTAATTAATTATTTATTAATCCATATCTTAATTTATATAAAAATTAATTAAGCGAGATCAATAAATTTATTAGTAATTTTAGAATGAATTGCTTGCTTGAATAAATTATTAAACAGATTTAAGTAATTATTTTTTGAGATTTCAAGTTAAAGGTAAGATTCGTGAAATGAATAATTTTTGAAATTTTTTTTATCATCACTTGATAAGAAAATTTTATATTCTGATAGCAACTGATAGTATGATGCATAGAAGACGAACTTAAGTCATGGCAGGATAAAGGAGAATTCTATATTTCGTAACTCCTCTGATAATATTTCCAGAATTACCATCTTCGTATATTGCATCGAGAGGTAACTGACAAGTGATTTCAAATGTATTGATTTTTTAAAAATTAAGCACCCTTATTTTTGTTCACAAAAGAATCACCAGAGGCAGCACCTACTGGGATATATTTTGCATCATTATTTCAATTGAATATTAAAAGTAATATTAAATGTATATTGGTTTCGCTTAATCATATACATATATTAATATTATTAAACTAGTAGTAAAATGAAAAAAACAGAGTAGCCTCAAAAAAATGTTCCAAAAAACTCACCCCATTGAAGGCGCAGATTTTAGAGTAGATTTAATAGAGTTTCATGGGATATCAAAGATTTCAAAGATTTTTAGGGATTTCACAGTTGTTTTTATGGATATTTTTGTACCAAATAAAGCTGATTTTTATACGTTTAAGATGTTTAACAGGATTTAAAAATATTTTAGGGGATTTTAAAAGATTTCAAGGGATTCCAAAGATTTCTAGAGACTTCACAGATATTTTTATCAATATTTTTTTACTAAATAAAGCAGGGGTGGCGATTATATAACTTTTTACTTCTACTTTCACTTTCATTATCACTTTTTGGTGTTCCACTTGTTGATTTTCACTTTTTTCAAATACACGTCACCGAAGAATTATAAGTGGTTCACGTATTTATCTTTTATTCGTGGTTTTCTTGAAAAACTTGAAAAACTTGAAAAAACAACTCATAAGAAGTAAATACGCGAACGACTTACAAATCGTCAGTGACGTTTAAAACATCAAAATTGACATTCATGTGTATTTGGAAAAAGGAAAAATCAAAAACTGGAAAACCAAAAAGTGAAAGTGATAATGAAAGTGAAAGTTGAAGTGAAAAGTTACATAATCATCCTCCAGACTTTTATACATTTTAATTCTTCGCGGGTATTAAAATTCATTTGTTTAGCCTTCCACATTGTGTAATTTCTTTATTTTAATTTTAAAAAATAGCTGAATTTTTAATTATATTTACCATAGTAACTAGCTATATTTTACTAAATAATTAAAAAAAAAACGTAAAATAGGGATGTGGAGGGGTGTTGCACAATTTATGGATAGCTTTAATACAAGACGTTTTCCTGGACATATTTAAAGTTAATATATGTAATTTTTAATGTGACTGACTGTTGATATTGAATTTTTTTGAATTAAGGTTTCAGTAACACTACTACCGTGAAGAAATTCAATTAAAACCTAGTGTTTCATACATATTGAACGCGGAAAGTAAATTCTAAGAAATACTGGGTCGAGAGGTATTAAATGAGTTTTGCAATATTGATCGGAGAAAGGTGAAGAAAAAAAAAAAATTGGCACGGAGTCTCGGTAGTGAATGCAGCCCTGTTTTGAAGCGGGGATGTCCAGCTATGGTTGTGAGCTGGCTCACGCAGGGTAGTTATAGATATACGGCTTCCCCGTGCTGTCATTTGAATCAGGATTAGCTGCGAGCGCTTCGAGTAGAGGTAGAGATGGAGACATGAATAATATATAATATATATATATATAATAAATATATATATATATATATATATATATATATACTTATAATTCATGCACAGAAATGAATGCAGATGGATAAACATGTACAGACATACATTTAAATATAATAAGCACACATATATACATTATACATGTGTATTTGCAAACGCACTTCGATGCTGCAGACATTAAGACAACTTAGGCAGGCATAAATCGCTCTCTTGGAATTTAAACGTGATCGCGGTTGTCCTGCCTGTTTGCTTATCGATCTTCCTCATTTGGTTCTGCAGTAGAAGTCTACTTATCTGCACGATATCGAAATGCCGTGAACTTTGCTGCGCTACTTCCACTTTTATTGGCCCTTAAGCGAACGATAGAAGTTTCTAGGTCAAATTAAGCCATATGAGAAGATCAATGTGATGTACAGCGTGATTCAGGAAAGAGAAAACATCAGGAAGTAGAGGGAGAGGGTCAGACTTATGCAAATGTAGAAGACTTATTCAAATGCGCTTCTCACGGATACTAGAAAAAAAATGAAGCTCCTGTAACTAACGGCTTTCTTGAGCAGTTTTTGTGATCTTCATACGAGATATACTCTTTAAACTCTCAAGGACTCTTTTGATTTCAAGGACTAAATGATTTCATTCAGTGAAAATCCACTGAGAATAAGTAGCTTTTTTTACTGAGTGAAACTTTTTTAGTGAAAAAGTTATTTCTGTGAACATTTACACTGAATCTGTCAGTAATATGGGAAAACCGACTGATTTTTCAGTGAAAATATGAAAACTCCTGATTGATTCAGTTGAAAGTTTACTTTATGCAGTTTTAGAGAGAGAAGGAAGTTTGAGATCAATGAGACATTTTGGAAGGGATTTTTTGGAAGATAAACATCTTTTCCTGAAGATAAACAAGAACATAGGGTAACATATAGTGGGGTTCATAGATTAGTACATACAGCCCTGACCATAAGCCTATACCGAGGGTTTATGCCCTGCAGATGAGCGTGACTAGAACAGTAGACTACTAACGCTTTCAAAGGCACTAGTCGTCGAATTGTGCTATTTGCCTTTCGCGAGTATAATTTCTTCACATTTCGAAATTTCGTTCATCGCGTTCAGAATTGCCGAAACAGCAGAGTTATCAGGATAATTGATAACAAGTTGTTCCCCGCCAGAATCAACGGATCAATCAGTGCATGTATCGGTCCGATTTTTGGTTCGATTTTTGGATCGATTAGGGCTTTGAAGAGAGATTTTCATAAATATCCGAGTAAATCTTACCTCTCGTTTAAGGTTTAAAATGTATACACGGGTATTCAAAGAGAAAGAAATAATTATAAATTTCTGGTTAAATAAACTATTTCGAGTCCTTAATTCCCGGTAATTGATAGTTTCCGGTGATTGAGAAGTTATGTGATGAACAGTCGCTCTATTCATCAAAGAATTTAATTGATCGTGACATAGACGAGGTGGTCCTGTTCTCAAGTTTACAAATAACTCCACCTAATAAAATTTCCGTAAAACTATTTCAACAGTCAATCCCGATGAATGTAGTAGTTGATGTGGATATCAACTTTTGCTTTAATCCACTTCTGGATAAAAGTTATCTTCCGGATTTGATAGTGAGTTCTAGCACACTGTTTAACGCTTTTCATTTGAGTCAGTTTTATATATGTCTTAATGTACAGTTGAAAAACATAGGAAAAATGAATGTTCTTTTACCTTTCACAATATACTTTTCATGTATCTCACTTTTTGTACTCCTTTCATGGAAGAGAAGCTTCTAAAATAAAATGTAGACTCTCCAATAAAACTTAACCCGCTTCAAAATTGTCTAGAAATGAAAAATGAGATGCTTAATTGCCTCTCGGAAGAGGAAATATATGTATTTTTCTGCTTTATATTTTTTCCGCATATCACTTGAATGCGTGTGCAGATTTGAAACTGTGTTTGCAAACTCCAGTATACACCGATTATCCTTCGTGACGTAGCAACTTTGATTACTTCATCTATCACACATGCATCCAGTAGACTATCACACATTCCCACTATCTAAACTTGTAGGGTAGATTCTGCATTACATACGTCCATTTCCAAAATTTCACTAGAGTAGTTTCACCAACTCTGAACTGCTCTGACACCTTGTGTTGAAAAGACTTTGGTTGTTTTAACTTCCTTGATTTAATTCATTGAATTTTTGAATTACCTTATAAAACTACTTAAAATCCAATAGAATCTCATGAAATTCCTAAAAATTCTTTAAAATTGCTTAAAATCCCATGAAAGCTCATAAAAATCATTTAAGTTTTATAAAATCTCTTGATATTCCTTAAAATTACTTAAAATCTATGAAATCTTGTTAAATACTTTAAAATTGCTGAAAATCCAATGAAATCTCCCCAAATCCCATTAAATCTCTTTAGTTTCTATAAAAGTTCGTAAAATACGTATTTTGTGTCTTTATATAACGTTTTTGAAAGCAATTGTTTTGTCAACAAAATTATCTGAAGATACATACTTTTCAAATTCGGCACATTCATGCAATTCGCGTAACTTTCAAAAAACGAATCAGGATTTCGACAGCAATATATTCACATCACTTTTTTCAGATAGGATGAGCAAATGTATGAATAATAGTGCACAGACGTCAATAACGTGAACATTGTGGGAAAAAAGTGAAAATTGTGGGAAAAAATCCGGGTCATTTGAATTTGTTATATGCTAAGTATACTTAGCTTATTAAAAATTCAAATTACATGTGTAGTGATACATGATTTTAATTACTTTTTAATCGAAATTAGCATGTATATAACATTAAACATTATAAGGAGTGTTTCATAATTTATATATTTTTATATTTAAAAGATAAAGAAAAGTAAATGGAAAATCGAAGAGATAACAAATTACTTTGCGAAGTAACTCATAAATGCTAATTGGCAGAGTTTATAGATAACAGTTTTTAGTCGAATATGCGAAGCAAAAAGAGACTTATATGTTTAAAAAGTTTTCAATGTTTTTTTTGATTTATCAGAATTTTGGACCGGATTAACGTATCGGCATGTTTTTTTTTTGAAATGCATGTAATACATTAAATTAATGTATAAGAATAACACATTAATTTTATAACTTTCATATTTTATATTATTTCTATAATAATATGTAATAATTAATAAATTCTTTTTTTTTTTACTTTTTAGTTATTCAAATAATTGACTTTAGAATGTATCTACCACAATATACATTGTACAATGTTCAAAGTATAATTTTTATGTTAATGTTCAAGCAATACATAAATTACCAAGAAGGCAAGAAGATATTAAAATTTACACACTTATCAAGTATTTCTAAGTATACATTTATTAAAAACTGACATAAAAAATTGTGACCGTTAAATCGACCTCAATCTTTTTCTATCTCCTTCTATTTTTATCTATTTTCATTTCTATCTCCAGAAATTTCGAAACATAGCTAACGATTTTGGTAACTAGATCTGCGGCTGAAGAGCAACCAAAAAAACAAATGAATTTTTGAATCTTCAAGGATCAGAGGACCTCATCAAATGGTGCAAAGTGTAAATTAAATGAATCGCTTCCGTGTTGATAAGGATCGACTGTCAGTAAGATGTATCAAATTGAAAGTGATCAAAACATTCGAAAAACCGAGTACTGGATTACTTTTTGCTCGATTGGCTGAAATAAAAGTCGGACAATCGGTGTGCACACCGCTTTATCTCTACTCCGTGCCGGGTCCCATATGACGCATGAGTTTGCAACCTGCTCTCGCTTCCGCTAACTTGTCACTTTGTCATTCCCCGATTGGCCCTCGACGACGACGACCGTGAGGGGTCGGGTCGATCCTCCGCACCGTGTTTCGTCGTCTGCATCGTCGACGATCCGTGATTATCTTTCCTACCTATACAATTTCCTTGTGAGCGTATTGTCTCTTCCGATCGTTAGGATATGGGGCCCGTGGAGACATATCGTTTCCTTGTCGAGGAAATAGCAGGTGAGTTCAATAAATATTCACTATTTTTCACCTTCACTTCTTTTCCATTACAATTTTATCATTTTACAGGATCCCAGAAGAGACACCCCACCCATGGGGAACCAGCTTCATTCATTTACCTCATTTTTTATTAATTCAATTTCACTCATCAATTTCCACTCATCAGTTTTTCAACAACCTCTTTTCTAGCGTCGATCTTCTACTGCTTTTTATGTCATTATTAATTACATCAATCAAACGGTTAGGGTAAGGGACCTGAATCTGAGACCCCCTTTTTAAATGGTTCTAAGCTTTGAAAGACTAGACAACCATCGTTATATATATATATTTTTACTTTAAAATGTATGGATCAACTGTAATTCGTTTTCAAATTTAAAAAACGAGAGCTAATTTGTTGGTTGTTACAACCGTTTGTATTGTGTACTATTGTCTTTTAAATTTCAATCTCACAACATTCGTGTAAATATTCATTTCTAATTACAATAGGCAGTGCAATGACAATATTTTTGTAAAGTTTTTATTTTTTGGTATGATGTATTATTATGTACCTAATGTCAAATTTTGTTAAAGATTAAAGAATTATGTGACCTTCTTGATTGACAAGCACTTAGTTTCCATTCCAAAGAGATTTAACGTCTATGCTTAGAGTCTGACAAACAAGAAAAAAAAATATTGAACATTTTACGGTCGAGACGTGTATTTTAATAATGTTTTTCTATCATACCGTGTGTTGTGTCGATTACCTAACTTTTTATCATTCTCACTTCACCTCACTCTCGCCTCCCTTCAATTTTTTTTCTAATTTTGAAACGCCAAAATTAGGAAAAAAATTGAAGGAAGGCGAGAGTGAGGTGAAGTGAGAGTGATAAAAAGTTACGTAATCGACTCAATAAAAACAAAATTTGAATAACAAAAAACGGCAATGGGAATCTATATGTATAGCTCTCTTGCTTTTTATTGAATCATGTATTTTATTATGTGGAAAAACATAATTTTATGTTGAAAAACAATTTAATAACTATGATAAACTAATATTTAATCCATCTCGGAAGTAGAACTTATGAAAATAAAAGAGTAGACTTTTTTATTAGGTAGCGGATGCCCTCTTGATAGCATATCCGCTAGTTAAGAATTATACATAAGCGAAGAGAAACGAATCACTGGAATTTAGTATTGACATTAGGGTGGGTCGTAAAAAACTGTGGAATTCGAAAACTACAGCTCTGAAAAGTATAAAGTTTTTTACATTCTCAGGTGGACGAACTATGTAGTAATTAAAATACAACTGCAAAATAATTGAAAATGTCGAGGAGTAGAACATTTTTTATTGCATCTTTATACAACCATTAATTTAAATATTGCCAATGTACTCAAAATCTTGAACCGAGAAGTTTAATATCAAGTAAATATTGACATTATATGTAAACAGCCTTCATATAACTAGGATCTCGAATTTATCAATTTAAATGCAACTAGTTCAACAAAACGTATTGGTAATAAAATTTTACATAAAGATAAGGCTGTACAAAGATAATTACTATTTTCTAACCCAGAGGGAGTCAAGGTTGGTTATTTCGGAAACGCTTTGTCGATAATTCTCAATACTCACTTCAATTATAAAGTAGAATATTGTTGCAAAAATGAGACACAATAAATTGCACTACGATAATTTTTCTTAATTGTTCTAATCTAACCCAATTCTGATAAATTGTATATTGTATCCCAGTAAAGAAGTTAAATAACTTTAAAACACGTGTGGATTTTTCTTGTTTTCTATCGCGTGTCTATTTTAATTGTTAAAAAAAAATTCGCTGAAACATATTCCTAACTTTATTTTATTTCTAGTTATGAAATTCATTATACATAGATCAGATAACTGAGCATTGTTTAGACTTTAGAGACAATAAAAAAATAATTTACAAAACCGTCATTATGAAAGATAGGTTCCTTTTTTAGAATGAATTTAAATGTTTCCTCACGGTTGGTTACATAAAAATGTTTATTGTACAATACTAGAAAATGAAACAGGAAATTGATAACGACGAGGTGAAGTATCAGGGGTCATCTATATACCACGTGGACAGTTTAGGGGGAGGGGGGATATGGACACACGTTTTAAGCTCACACTCAAGTAAAACCGAATTTTCAGCCAAATCATCCTTCCTTTTGCCCTATTTTGTTTTTTATCAATAATATTAATAGATCAATAATATCTCAATATCTAACAATATTTTCATAAAATATGTCCACGTGGTTAATCTGTTGATCAATAAAAAATCGTCAAGAGTCCTAAGCTCGCGTAAAGAAATTCTTAGACAAGGGCTCAATATCACTTTCACCTTCTTTCCCTTTACAGTCTCTTCAGCATTTCTCGATTAATCGATTGCTTAATTTGCTTGCAGATCCGAGGGTCGCTGATTGGCCTCTCATGTCTGGTCCACTTCCCATGGCGTTGATTGTTGGAGCGTATCTTCTCTTTGTTCTCTTCCTAGGACCTCGATTCATGGAAAATCGACAACCGTACAAACTTCACAACCTCATGATTTGTTACAATGTCCTTATTGCCGTAGCTAGCGGTGCTGTATTTTACGGGGTAAATATATTTATTCCCAGCGAAATTACGAGCTTCCTTAAATCTTGTTTATCAACACAAATTGATTAGCTTTTTATTAAAAGAGAATGTTTAATGAGGGTACTTTGCTTTTTTCGATTTTCAGTTACTTACTTCAGGATTTACAACGTCCTTGTCTTGGGGTTGCGAACCGGTGGATTTTTCCTACAGTCCAGAACCACTTAGCGTGAGTTTGCATTATTAATGCTCTATCGAAAACGCAGTTCATTATTTTTCAATGCAGAAAAATAATATAGAAAAATGATCCTTACTGCTTGAAAGATTTTTGAATTCACTCACGCTTATGAAATCTAGAATAACTTCAAATTTAAGGAAAACTCTTTAAGCTTTTTATACTTGGATTTTTTAAAACGTTTTTCTCTTGAAAGACGTTTTGAATATATAAATAATCAACTTTCAAGGCTTCTGACTACAAATATACAGTAGATTAAAAAATATTTTAACGGTATCTGATTCTAGCAATAAGGTATTGTCAATTTTTTTTTATAGATGGCGAGGTGGGTGTGGCGACTATTGATTCTGAAGATTACGGAATTATTCGATACTGTTATCTTCATCCTGAGGAAAAAGTACAGCCAGTGCACGTTTCTTCATATTTATCACCATGCTGCTACAGCTTGTTTAGCCTGGATAGCCTGTAAATATGCACCAGGTGACCGTTTGTTAATATACCTATCTAAATTTCTATTCGATGGAAATAAGCATTTAATCTCATATTAAAAGTTTATTTAAAGAAGTTAGACAGTAAGTTAGCTTTAGTGCAAAGATTATGAGACTCTAAGTTCAGAAGAATGGATTCGCGATAAGATAATGGAAATTTAAATTTACTTAAAGAAGATATAATTCTTGTAGAAAAGAGTTTTCTTTTTCAATTTATGGTGTGCCAACTGAACTTCGTGAAACTTCCTAAATGACTTTCGTAGTTTCAATAGACTACCTGAATGATTCTATATGATTCCATTGATTACAGGAGGTATGTGGACCTTCGTCATGCTGCCTAACTGTCTCGTGCATGTGATAATGTACACATACTACCTCTTAGCTGCCTTGGGCCCGACAATACAGAAGAGGCTCAGTCCATATAAACCATATTTGACTATGCTTCAAATGGTACGTGTATAGAATTTTATTTAATTTACATGCGGGGAAAAGATTAACAGGAAAAAATTTTAAACTAAACATGTTTTTCTACTTAAAAAATGTATTACTGTTCTAATTTATCATTTGTTGCTAATTTGTTTTATTAGTCCCTCTGTTCTTCGTCCTGCCATGTACTTGTGTTAACTTTGATCGCTAATCGCTGTAAAGCGTGATAAATCCCTAGAACTCTGCACTACATACTTTTTTTTTACTGCAGTACATCTGCTACTTTTCTTTTCGCCAACATTGTAGAGGTGCGTGTCATGAGTGCGAAAGAACTCGTGTGCGATAAGAAATTAGCATTTTCTTTGACTTTGACTTGCTACACGAGTACTCGCTTAGCCAGGTCACGCACTAATCTTCGATAACGTAAGTCGTTGGCAATATGGTCCGTTTTCGAGGTACTGAATATTACTCTCTTGCTATAAAGTATAATAATTACTTAGGAAATATGTTGCTGGGATAATTATTAGTATGGAAATTTAATTGGGGTTACTCTTCGTGACTTGCATTTATTACGAAACAGATAAAGGGAGTGTTTAATTTTCAATTAGAGCAAGTGTGCACACTGCAGATATACTGCAAAAGAAAAATTGCTTTTTAAATCCACAACATTTTTTTCATTGGTAATAAGAGTAAAATTATGAATTTAACATTTGCCGGTATTTTCACGCGGACGGGCTGAAACAACTTTTTCTAGAGTAAAACATATTTGCGAATCTCAATTCGACTATTGTTTAACCGGACACAGTTCCTCTTTTTAATTAAATAATCTACGGACTGAGAGTTTTTATTTCCAACAATATCCATGGAACGATTTATCGGATTACGCGCTCGTTTAATTTTGAGTGGTGTTTCCGTGTTCTGTAAAAAGACACTGATAGGATGAATACCATGATGAAAGGATGAAAGCGAAGACAAAAATAAAAAGACGATGGTAGTAGACAGAAATGAGACTCCCATTCGACGATGAACCGAGATTTTCTCACATATTCCGCACTCTAGACTTCTTTCCCTCTTTTCTGTTTTTCCAGCTTTCCTCGAACCTAATTGACCTACTGGGGAAATTTGAAAACTCAATTCACGAGAAGTAATTTGGACCAAAACTAGATACTTTAATCAATCATCTTCAAATAAATTATAAGTACGAGTATTACTTTTATAATAAATAATTTTGCAATTAATAAGGTGATACTAATTGATATTGAAATAGGAATATCCGGGAAAAACCTCTTGACGTCTACAATTGATGTCTAACGAAAGCTTTCTCTTTCTACTAGTTAAATTCAATAAATATATTTTACACATTTTTCTAAGGCTTATCAAAAAGTGCCTTTTCTACTGGATGTATTATGTCTAACCAAACACATCATTTTCTACTTATACCACTGTAATTTGTAATTTGAATAGAATATTGGTTGTAAATTTTCCCATGGCTTACCAAAAAGGGCCTTTCTACTGAAAATATTATGTCTGACCAAACATGTCCATTTCTACTTATATCACTCTATTTTGGAATTTTAATAGAATATTGATTGAACATTTTCCCATTATTTACAAAAAAGAATCTATCCAATCAAAAATCGTTTATTGGCTAACCAAAGTCTGTTATTTCTACTTAAAACATTCCATTTTTCCAGGCTGAAATTTAAATAATATAATTATACAATCACTGCGCTTTTATTATTATATCAGTAATGTAAATAATTAAATTTTCAGATGCAGTTCGTGATTATGGTAGTTCACACAACTCAAGCTCTGATGCCGTCCTGTGAGCCAAGTCGAAAACCTCTAGCCTACCTTTATATGTTCCACGTACTTGCTGTCTTCTACATGTTCTGGGACTTCTATAAAAAGGCCTATTTAAAAAAGAAGTTTTTATAAGAAACGTTTGTTTTTATATCAAGAAAAGCTGAGATGCAGAGGATGGCAACGACTTAATTTTCGTTAATCCTGCAGTCAAGGATGAATCACAAAGTGCCAGAGCAAGGATCTCACACGTCCTTTGAAGGATTTTTCAAAATGATACTCTCGCCAAAGCAGTAGAAATGGTTTTCGATTGATCGCTGCGAAGGAAGACGTTTCAGTGTAAAAAGCGTTATTTTGTACTTTCTTAACAGTAAAGTTATCGAAATACCAAACTCATTCAAATTTTACTCATTATAACTAACCCTTTAAAAATATTAAGTTTTTATACTTTTAAAAAGATAAGAAAAATTTAACTATGGAAAGCTACATATACTGTTATAATATTAAACCTATTTTATGAGGAACTAAACATTTCTGTAATGCGAAAGAATTGTGTACTGTAATGAAGTTAAACAGTGGTTTCTCATCCTGTGGGTAATGAGATATTAAATAAAGACTTTAGCATTCAGGTGTAATTATAACTTTTAATTGAAAAGGTCGTAAAAACTTTTTTACTAAAATATGAAATGTTCTTTTATGATTCAAAAATGTCTTTTTGAAAGCAGGGTATGGTAGTCATTTTTCTTCAATACAGGCATGAATGAATTAGCATCATCAAATGCATAGTTTTACGTCGGTGCTAAAATTAGCATAGTGGATTAGTGCGTTCCAGGCTTTAAGTCGACGTGCATGGTGGCATGCCGATAAGACTTTATTAACGTCCACAGGGGTATTTGTCCACATCCAGTCCAGCAGTCTATACTTACCAGGATACGATCATGTGCAAGTGTGCTTTTAAAGGTTGCTTGAAAAGCTTGTAGAACATCTACTTTACCTTTCTACTAATAATCGACCTAAATATAAATAACGTCAAAATTATTAGAGCCCTTATTTCCAATAAGAACTTTAGATTCTTTTACGCAAAATTTTTAAATGAACTGAACTTTCTAAAATCATTGAATGTTTATATTTGTATCTCCTTCTTCTCCGTAATCCATTTTTAACTCTGTTTTTAAGAAGCTTTGAACAATTATTTTTGAACGAAGTTCTCTAACGTTAAAAACTTGAACGCAAGCCACGTGTAGACCATTTGTTTAAATAAATAATAGTCGAGATCGTTGGTTCGGCAGCATTCTTTAATTCATAGTCATAAAATATGAAATGAAGAGAGAAACGCGTTAGTCGAGGCTTATTGCTTTTTAGGGTTCAGAAACTCGTGTCTTATTGTCAGAAAACGCCTCTCTTCATGAAAAATTGATTAAAGTGGTTCTTTCCTTTCTTTTTATTCTCTCTAAACCGACATAGATTTTTAATCATTTACTCTTCTAGGGAATTCTCCCGAAGAAATTGTTTCCTCGACTTCGTGATAGTAATACAAATTTTTTTTGTAAGAATTAGTGTCTCTGACTAAAATTTAAAATTGATGCATGTACAAAAAAGAAATATTTTAAAAGTTATTTTAAATGTTCTTAACAAAAGCTGATAATAATTCGAAAAAAATTTAAACCATAACCAGAGCCTAAATTGCTTAAATACTGCTAGTGTCTGCAGTAAACGGCAATGGTTGGCCATTTCCGATGTGCCGATTTCCATTCCTCTGAAATTTTAGTTTTACTGGTGCCAAATATACCCGTACGAATCAGTACCCGTGCTTAATTCCACCCTCTTTCCCAATTGAAATGACTTTCAATTAAAACGACATATAAAATTTGGAAATGGGTTTGGAAAAGTTTATTGGAAATTTTTTCTTTTCTCTTTGGAGAGAAATTCAATAAGTTAAGTATTTTTCTTTTACACAATTTTATTAGGCTTACCAAAAAGGGCTTTTCTACTGAAAATCTTATGTCTAACCAAAGCAATCCGTTTCTACTTAT
>CAJFCP010000050.1:42946-58604 GCA_904066005.1 Synergus itoensis | reverse complement strand
TTTTATATATTAATTTGATGTCTGACTCTTACAGACCTTTTCTACTGCGTCTGAGAAAAGTCTATTTAAATTAGATTGCTGACAACAACGTGGTTTTACTACTAAGGGCTCACTGGTGCCGATAGTGAAAAACTGTTAAGTTGCATAAGTAGAAAATACACGATGTGTTCAGACACGTTTTTAATGTGCAAAATTATATTCTAATTATCCGGATTTTTATTTTAAATATTAATTCGATGTCTGACTCTTACAGACCTTTTCTACTGTGTCTGGAGAAAGTCTATTTAAATTAGATGGCTGACAACAACATGGTTTTACTACTAAGGGCTCACTGGCGCCATTAGTGAAAAACTGTTTATTTGTATAAGTAGAAAAGGCACGATGTGTTCAGACACGTTTTTTTAATGTTCAAAATTATATTCTAATTATCCGGATTTTTATTTTATATATTAATTAGATGTCTGACTCTTACAGACATTTTCTACTGTGTCTGGATAAAGTCTTTTTAAATTAGATGGCTGACAACAACATGGTTTTACTACTAAGGGCTCACTTGTACCATTAGTGAAAAACTGTTAAGTTGCATAAGTAGAAAAATCAGGATGTGTTCAGACACCTTTTTAATTTGCAAAATTATATTCTAATTATCCAGATTTTTATTTTATATATTAATTCGATGTCTGACTCTTACAGACATTTGCTACTGTGCCTGAGGAAAGTCTATTTAAATTATATGGCTGACAATAACTTGGTTTTACTACTAACAATAAGGACTCACTGGCGCCATTAGTGAAAAACTGTTAAGTTGCATAAGTAGAAAAGGCACGATGTGTTCAGACACGTTTTTTAATGTGCAAAATTATATTCTAATTATCCGGATTTTTATTTTATGTATTAATTCGATGTCTGACTATTACAGACCTTTTCTACTGTGTCTGGAGAAAGTCTATTTAAATTAGATGGCTGACAACAACATGGTTTCAGGTGCGGCGCAGACAGTATTGATAAACTTTTTGGCTGACTTTAAACTACCTATACTACTTAAGATTACCTATACCATTGGAGATCTACTTTGAACCTCTTATGTGTATAAAAATGATAAATTATTCAATTCGGAATCAACTCGGTAGTTTCCTTCTTTATTATTCTCTTTTGGCAATATTCTCCCTAAAATTAGTTATTACTGCAAATATCAATGTAATATCTGCACAGCAGAAATCAGTCCGAATTTCTTTTGATATTATTATCTTCACTATGCAGGAGAGAGCAAGTTATTAATAATGAAAGGAATATTCTTGCGCATAATGGATGGATAACTTAAAGGAGTTCAGTAACGACTATTTTAAACTTATCACTTATGCAGATGCACAGTATTGCATAAATTTCACCCTCAAATTATTATCGGCAAAAGGTTCAGTCTAACTATATTTTTTATCGATTTTTTGTATTCACTGCAGAATCTCTCAGTCACTAGGGTCTTTTTACCCCAACTCAATGATCGGCACAGAATTTATATTTTCTGAGTTTCGAATGAATGGTCTCTGGAGATTTAACAACATAGAATACATTCTAGGCGTAATGCTCGTAGTTGTGGCATGAGTTCGTGAAATATCCTCTGTTTGCAATGAAAAGTATAAACAGTTTTGTGGAAACTGTCCTCACAACTATCAAACTTTTGAAATATATGGTCCACCATTTTCATAAATTATAAGTGGCATTTATTCTTTTCATCTCGTAAATGTAACTAATGAAATTAGTAATATAATATATGTAATTATAATATAATTCGACTCAATATATTCCTCAATATTAGCTGGTTAGAATTGCTTGTTAGACTAGAAACATCATAAAGTAAGAATATTACTTTGATTAACAACGCGCGCAACGCAAGCTCTGCAATGCAGTTTATATGAAGGGAGGGCACTATGCGTTGCAAATGGGCAAAGAGCCTCATTTCTGCCCTGCAGTATTACCAGTAGAGCCCGTTTAACGATGTGTACTAAATTGTCTCTCCGTGATATAATTAAATAATCACCAAAGTATCAGAATGCAAAGTTTCACAAGGAGTAAGAACACTTATTTCTTACTTTTCATAATTCGAATTATAGAATTACATTTTTACTTTTCCGATTGTACCAGTACATAACAATTTATAAACTAATGTTTCTTTTTCAAGTTGAAACTGAATTCGTAAGTGACAAAAGTGCGGTGGCTGCACTCGAAATAAGATTGACGAATGGTGATCGTGCGACTGTCGGAGGAAGAAAGTTCGAGTCTTTGAAAGAAGATTAAATCGACTTTGCGGCGAGGCAGAAGAAAGCGTCCTACAATCTCGGCAGCGCAGATCGAGGCGAGGATTTATTTGATAAATCAATGGGGCGGATCCTAAATCGTCGATTCGATTCTATGCAGGTGCTCACGAGGCAATTAAGATCCATGATTAACGGTCGTGGAAACTCCGCGAAGTGAACTTTAGTCTAACCGACGGTTTTAAACGCTGAAGAGAATGCAGCTAGGTCTATGGATAATAGCAACCATCGTCCTTGACTACAGGTCAATCCAAACTCAATTCGTGAGTCTGCAACTTTGTGTTTCTGCATTTTGTAATTACGAATCTGATTTAATCATTCAGTAACATGTAAATCCTCTATTTATAGTAATTTCCATCCATCTGAAACTGAAACATCTACTCTAGAATTTGAAATTCATTTAAAATCATTTTTCCGAAGTTTTTCATGCTTTCAAGATGGAATATAAACTTTTCCAGAATGTTGAATTAAATTTGCATGAAAAATGAGGGAATCAAAAATAACAGAAGAATCGAAATGTCTTTTGTACTTTTCCAAGTGCGCTTGCCTTTTACCAGAAATGCGATAGAATAGAAGGCAAAGCAGGGAGTTAAAACAACAGGAAAGTTTCCGAGGGAACGAAAACTCGACGAGTGTCAGCTGATCAAAGTCTACCGAGTCTTCAACCTGATAGATTTCAAAGATACTTACAGTAGAATTTTTCTTTTTTAAAATTCAACGTTGAAAAATAATTACACAAATAATTATACAAAAAATTATACAAACAAAAATTCGAAGGTTGGAAACAGTTTTGTTAGAAGGAAAGCTGAGAGCTCATTTTCCTGTTGAAAAATGCATTAATTTTAAGAAGGAAGAGTTATTCAGGAAAGATTGAATTTCAAATGGAAAATATTCTGTTTGAAAAAGATCTCATTGGCGGTAAAATGAGAATGGCGTTGGACACTTCAGTTTACGTTATGGAATCGTAGTTTTCATTTTCTCTTTAAGGCAGTCCAAGAACCTTCTTTCTGTTGCAATAAGTCTGGTTCTTAGCAGGGTATGGTACCCGTTGGATAGTCTGAGATTTCTTTGCAGATGGAATAAAGATGAGGAGGCATTCGGCAAACATAGACCTCCCTTTCTATGCCCCGCGAGTTTCTGTGACTTCTTTTCTCGAGCCAGTTTTCAGCCCCGGAAAGAGACTGATATTTCAGTCTATGTATTAGCTAACCATTAATGTTGAACTGAGGTTTGCTCACGTTCATTAAACAAGCTTCCTTTGCTCTGTACCTCGTCCCTTTTTTTATCCATCGTCAGAAGTATGTAATCCTCATAATTCCACATTTTCATAAAGCTCCATCAGACACCATAATCTTCTAATTTGATATTCATTAAAAAGTTTTCACTTCCTCTTCTCTGATTTTGGAGTCATTTAAAATTCTGCTTATTAAAATCTCTTTACCGCATTTAGATTGAAAGAAGAATACTGAAAATTGTCTTTTTTCATTTTTCTGTATAATCGAATTTTCATAGTATTTTTAGGAATTTTAAAGTATTTAACGAGATTTCATGACATTTTAAGTAATTCCAAGGAATATCAAGTGATTTTACGAAATTTAAAGGAATTTCATTGTATTTTGTGTAGTTTTAGTAAGATAGTTAAAGGGATTTTAAGATATTTTATGAAATTTATTGAGATTCCTGCAATTAGATCAGAAATTACAAGTTTTTATATTTCAAAAATAAAAAATGCTTAATCTTTTTAGAAAAAGGAGTGTAAACACGAGAAATTAATCGTGTGCAGAGCGCGTGGATTTAATAATTTAAAAATAGCTAGTTCTTTTGTAAAAAAACCCTTGCATCGCAATAAAACTAATGAATATATTATGTCTGACCACATGCTATATTTTCTACTTATCGTTAGCTTTATTTAGAATTATCAACCAGAAACGGAAGTTTTCCTTTGCGAAAATTTCTTTAAACTATATCAAATCAGTTACTCGATTCCTATCCTTTTTTTTTTTATAAATTGTGTATTTCTATTGCCCCTGTTTTAGTATACGCGCTCTAAAGTCAGCTTTACGAATCTCAAGCTTGATTCACGTCTAGCGATTTTGATCGCGGATAACCGTCTAGCACAGCCAATTTACACCGACGCAAAGAAGTTCCTCCAGATCTCTGTGCACTTTCTCAATTGGTTCTAGAATCCGGATTTAAGTAAAGTCTATAATACGCAAACGAGTGATACCGAACGAGAAGTGTCGCGGAAAATGTGGGAGAGAAATCCACGAAGCAGAATTAGGAATGAGACTAAAGTAAACGAGATAACATTCATAATGGAATTTAATGCAATTTTGCTCAAGTGGAAAGTAAAGAGTGAAGTAGTTTTGAAACAGTTAAAGTTTAAAATTCCAGCTGAAGTGAAAAAATTATAAAGTCAGTGTAAAATTGTTTTCTATTAAAGAATATAAGACATTTCATTATTTATATCCTTATCTGACAATTTCTTTAAGTTTATTTTGATTCATTTATTCAAAACATTTCATTAAATAATAGGTCTCGTTCAAAATAATATTGCGTGTTTATTTTGACGGTTTAAAATCCAAACTAGGAAAGGACCGAGTTTGTAAAGTTACGTCCAGGCGGAGTTGTGCTCGTTAGCCCGTACACTTCCTTAAAAGTGATATAGGACATAGCAGTCTCACAGCAACAGATACTACCCCTTAGCAGAGGTAGTGGCGGTAGTTGATAATATCTGGTAAGCCATTACTTCCGTTTTCCGGGCGGACCCACAGCTTATCTTAAACCGGGAAGGCGGACGAGGAACCATCCAGGAGATTTAAAGTAAACTGCACCCGGCTATGAGGTACCAACCCCATCCGCTACTTCTTCGGCCGTCTACTGCAAATTCCCATACAAGTGCTTCCAGAATCTTCAGTACTTGGGAAGCGAGTAACGACAATTCGAGTCTTACTGTCGACTATAATTTCAGAGATTTTATTTCCATGTAAGGGTGCAATCAAAATGATTTACAGAATCCTCTATTGATCTCGATTTTAATGCGACGATGTTGAAATTGACTTTGGGTTCAAGCAAATCGAAAATAAAGAAAATTAGGTTGTTTTACTTGCTTAAACACCTCAAGCTAACAATAATGGGATTAAATCCCAATATTTCCACAAGAACCTAGTTCCGAGCAAAATATCTTGCATAAATAAAGAAACAGAATTTTATGGTCACCAAATCTTTATAAAATGATTTTTTTCTCATTTTTAAAACGATGTCTTCAGTTAGCAGAAACTTTTTGAAGTTTGTAATAAATATATTTATATATGTAATTTAAACAGAAGCAATTGTGAAAGACGAAAAGGGATTTGTTATGTCTTGCCCTAAGAAAAAGAACATTCAAAATTTCACTCACATGAATCTGAAATTGCTTGTATAGACACAAAAACATGTACTCTATGGTGGAAGGTAACATTATTGAATAAACAAATCTGCGTTCGTAAAACAAGAGTTTTATGGTGGTTCCTTCCGCACTAGAGGTCGCGTATTCAGGCAAATAGGAACAACAGGGGATCATTTTATTTCCCCGCGTTGGATCATCTTCTTTCACGATGGAGGGAGGCAATATAGTTCACGTACCTCCCATTTCCGTTCTCCTTGACAAGGTATTGCCTCTTTTACGATTCATAGTCTACGTCACATTAATCAAGAGACGATAAAGACGGGAGATTACTTTTCTACGAGCGGAACGATTTGTTTTGTCTTCGTAAATGTAAACAGAAAACTGTAGAACAATGTTTCTTCAGCAGCAATGAAATACTAATATCATATTCATCATCAATAATAGTGATTGAGTCTCAATAAATCTATCTTTTCTCAGGAATAATCGATATAGCGCCTTACAAATTTATGGCGTGAAGAAAAATCGTTGATTCCTAATATTACGAATAAATTTGAATGAAACTTGTTTAAAGTAGAGAAATGTGTAGAGATGAAGAGTGATTTGAAAATACATGGCAACAGTTTCCTTCCAAGCAAGTTGAAGTTTACTGCATTTACATAGGCAAACTACTCTGGCAGAATTGCATGGCTTGCTGGCGTTGTTACTATCGCTACTTAGCGCGGATGTTATTACTATCTTGCACACTTATAGTAACCGTATAATAGTCTATATATGAATTCAACACGCCAAGGTTTCGCTCGCAGAATTACGTAAACTGCCTGAAAACCATTTAGTTCAATGACTCGTACTAAATATTGAACTATTCATATTGCATAAATTGATAAATTAATATTTGTGAAATGAGTACAGTAAATTTTTATAAATCATAAATTTGTAACTCATTCTAAGTAAATATGCTGAAATACACATATCATTATAAGACAGGAATAATGTGGTGTTTTACGTTAGATAATATTTTTAAAATGCGATAGTATTTATTAAAATGTACACATCAAAGCAAAAATATTTGAATAATGCATTTCTGTTCAAAATGGAATGAAGTCAGAAGGACGGAAGGAAGGAAAACATACAGCTCGCTTTATTTATTTTGTGTTCGGTCAAAGTAGTTTCGACAGATCGTGGGTAAATATTTACAGCTCCTGAAGGAGAAGTTGCCAGAAATAATGAAATTTTCTTCAGTATGGAATGCATCCACTACGAAAATTTTTTATATAGATAAAAGTAATTTCCTGTATCAAAGAAATTTGTTTCTACAATGAATGATTCTAAAAAACAAAAAAGTGTTACTTATAAAATGTGATAAACAGTTCTTGACAAAATGTATAGGTGCCAAGTTGATAAAATACAGATCTATATTTCTATATTACTAATAATAAAAAAACAACTTATGTATGTGCATATGACTCATAGCGACAATTTTAATTCCAATTTCGAGCATAAATCCGGCGAAGCGTTTACCACAGCCGCAAAATCATAAAACTCGCGACGTCGTAAATTTAATATGAAACTTCCATAAAGCATAAACATAAACCGTGAGGTAGAAACTAGGGGGTGGGGGCGGTTTGGTACAGGATGGGGGCCGAGGCAGCAACTGACAACGGCAGGCTAGAAAACCAGGCGTTTTGTATGTAACGGTCCAATTCGGAATATGGAGCGAAAAGTAGAGGACGTGTCGGTATTTAGAGGGGTTGGGTACGTTAAAAAGTCGCTTAGGAAATTAAAATCCAACCCCAGCAATTTTAATAATCCAAAACGCTTCGAACGTATCTGTTTCAGATATTGCTGGGAATATTGCATTTTTAAAACACGTGCATGTGCTGTTTCAAACGCTTGCATTACACGAATTAAAAAGAAGAGACAAATATTCAGATAAATATATAAAAATATAATATTTAATAATAAAGTGAAGGGGTAGCTACTCGAATGATTTAAAATTCTGGTTTGAATGTATGACAGCGAGTGATTTTATATCTGATTGTATATTTGGTGTTTTTGCAACGTCATTGACAGACGCAATGCCAGTATTGCGCTGAATAAATGTAATAAATCATGATTGGCGTGCAAAGCGCAGAAACGAGAATAGCACTGACAATGCAAATAACAACACGGCACAAACTGCTCGAATATAAACTGCTAGGTCCTAGATAATTTGTCACCGTGAAATCCATGGGGATTATTTGTCGAGCTAATAATGCGGGCCCCCGCTGTTTCTCCCGCGCATACGATAAAATCGGCGAAAATACGTTTGTGGTAAATAATTGCACCAGCAACTATTTACTGGACCAGCGAATGTCCCTTTTTCGCCCGTCTCCCCTTAAATGCCCGTAAATGGGAAAGACGCTAAAGTGCTAAAATAGTTTCCAAACTTGCTTGGAAGCACGTCCAGTCATGAAATTTATACACCGATTACTTGCTATCCGATATAAATAATGAGCCTTGCAGTGAACAGAGAGGCCACTTAATGCCAAGTTCCTAAATATATTTTGATCCGTATTTTATCACTAAAGTAAATCTGTGACTCTCTTTTCACTAATTTAGATTTGGAGAGAGGTAGAAATTGAAGCTCTGATTTTATGAAAATAGGTATTTCATATTGCAGGATTCTTTAAAAAAAAAAAGTGTTTTAATCGACAAGGCTGCATTCTGAAGAATTAACTAGCTTAAATTGACTTGTACTACTTGATATTCAAATGGCGGACGTAAAATGTCTCTTACTACTTCAAGAATTTTATGGCTGGCTTAAAAGGACTTATGCCTTGAAAAGCCTTTAGAGACATTTATTAATTTTAAAAGTGTACACGGAGAAAAACCTTGACTAACCGTTACTCTACGCTATGTACACGACTCAGTCGTGTATCGTTAGCCAAGGATTTTCTCCATGTATTTCGTTAATTTTTTTTAAGTATGCATTTTTAGAAAAAAATGTACCATTTACAAAAATGCGAGTGTAGCTAATATTAGAGGTCAGGAGTTTTCAAGAATTAAAAAATAGAAGGGTAAGTGATGTTAGAGCCACTCAGTCACGAGCTGCCGGCAGGCCAAGTGCGAGTATAGCCAATATCTTGAGTGCTTCTCATCTTTCCTCTCGAAATCTTAAACTCTCTGTCTTTTGTTTTGAGAAGACTTTGAAGTCACCAACTTTACTCATTTTGTGGCCCGATTAAGAGATTCCGCACGAAAATACACTTGACATCATTTCACCTGATCTGCTCTCGATTTCGCTCTTACTCACTTATATTTACTTTTCTGCTAAATCACTTAAATGATTGCTTTGTGAACAAAGATTCACGTCTTTCACTTGAAATGTTAATGATTTTTCAGGAGAGGTAAAGTACTGTTGAGGACAATTAAAACTTTCGAGGTAGTTTTTCTGCTCTCTTGACCTTTTCTCTTACTGCTTTCCTGTTCTCAATTTTTCACTGTTGCAGAAAATGGGAGAGACGAGAAAAACAACTTCAAAAGGCACTCGTGCTTTACACACGTTTATAGTATCTTTCTACAATGCCTTTTAAAGTAGGACATTTTTTCCCTTGAAGGACAAATTCTGTTCAGAAAGTCGTTTTGGATAAAAAAAATTATTTTCAGAAAACACCATTGATATCTAGGTTTATGTTAACAAAAATTAATTTACTTTTGTAATATATTAAGTTTCAAAGGCTAAAATTATAATAAAAGATTGTCATTTATCCTCAACAAAGAAGCTGGAGTAATTTAATTTTGTAACAGCGATTAAAGGTGGAATTCTGCCGAGCTCGCTTCATAAGTGAACCATTACTTCGTAGCAAGACGTGGACATTATTTAACTCGAGGAGATTCATCGAGTTAAAGTCCCATTCCTGTAACTTTTCAAGTGCTGCCAACGACAAGATCTCGATTATTCCCACTTTCATTTGAGGCAGTGTGCCGAGAAATTCACGAGCGACGTCTTACAGGTGGCGCCATCGCTTCTTTTAATCTTTACGACACATTTTCCCCACTGCAAGGTATATCTGTAGTTTAATGAATACGTTGAATAATTTAATATTAAATTTCATAGAGGAGTAGTGATATTATTCCGCCAGCTTCCATTCTCCTCTCTCCAGTTCAACGTTTCCTGTTTGAGTGCATGATACAAGGTTTTAAGGGATTTCAACTTTTTCAGCAGATTTTAAGAGATTTAACAGACTTTAAAGAATCAAAAAACATTTTTTGTGTCTTCAAGTTACTTCAAAACCTTGAAGCTTTCTTGAATTTTTTTTAAATTTCTGAAAAACACTCGATGTCTGAAATTTCTTGAAAATCCTGAACTTTATATAGCTTTTCACGAAAATTATTATTAAACTGCATAGTTTTTTTCATAATTTTTAATAAATAGTTTTTAAGTGTCGGTAATTTTATAATGCCGGGAATTTTATTTTTCGGTAATTATTTATTCGGGAATTACTTTGAAATCTTGCAATTCGCGTGAATTTTTTCGCAATTCTTTTAAAATTTTAAAGTTCAGGCGATAAATAGAAAATGCAACCAATAAGTTGCATTCTTAATACGAAATATACGAAGCAAGAGAGAGTTACATAATAATAAAATAAAATAAAATATTCAATTTGGCGTGTCGAGGAACATGAACGTTAAAAAGTACAGCAAGATAAGCCGCCTTAGTCCCTATAGTATGGGTGTATTCAATTAATTATACCTTTACGACACAATTCGGTCTTCACGTTACGTGGTATGGGTGTAAATACTCTAAGCGCCGAGCCGTTAAACATTCCTTAATTTCGCCCCTTTACGATCGTTAAGCGTTTCGCGTAATCGTCTTTAACGTCATTGAGGGTGACTCTGGACTTTTCTTTGTTAACTTTGCACACTGTAATGAGTGACGAAGACACCTCGCTCTGACCATGAGATAATAAACATGTTTCATTCATTAATTACTCTCGTTCCTCTAAAATATCAACCTGTTTCGTTCATTAATATTCCTCACTTGATAATTAATCTTGTCACACAATTAAATTGTTTATCACAAAGCGATTTTTATAGAAATGAATGATTTCTTCCATCTTGCGATGCTTCATCTTCTTTATTAAGCAAAAAAGAAACAGAAAGATCGATCGGAATTAGTTCGTTATGATGAAATTCATTATTTTTAATTAATCTGTTAGATAAGATGGGATAGTAGCTCGGAAATGGGGAATCGACTCGAGGAAAAAAAAGGCAATAATACGAGGGAAGAAAATAGGGTTGCAAGTTTAATTAGAGCTCTAAAGAGATTCTGTAAAAAAAAAATTGAAAGGGAGGAAGAAATAGAGTGCAATTGTAATCAAAGTTTTGATTTAATGTTTACTGCTGAACGGTAGTTAATTTTTATTGATTTATATTTTCATTTAAAATTGTTAATTAGTAAACATCTGATTTACTTATTTTTTTAAGGATTTTAACATAAAATCTTTTTTCCTGTTTGAATTTATTTCTGTGTGATAAATATACTGAAAATATGAAAGTGTTTTTAACCCTTCTTGAACGTATAAACTTCTAGATAATAAACGGAAGGTCGGCGTCGACAGGCGTGAATTCCAAACAATGTTCTCTGCAAATTCGATAATAAATCACTTGTATTGAATGATAATATTATCACTCAGAGGTTTACTTTCACCCCATTTATTTTTCCACAACAAAAGTATCAGTCACTCACATCCTCTCATCTTGCACGATAGCTTCCTTTCTCCACGGGGAAAGCGAGCATTGTTTTTCTTGAGACTTTCGGCTTCCACATATTGTATCCCATCTTTTCTTCACATTGTGTTATAAACGCTGATATATATCTGCGATACAACCCCTCGAGTTGAATATGTTGAAGGAAAGCAGTGCTTCGATTTTTCACGCTTCAATTCTAGAAGGGGGATGTAAATGGGAAGGGCGTTGAAAAGAAAATCAGACGAAACCCAGAACGGCCGGCGGTTTATGGGATTTGAGAGGCTGTCAGGACCACTCGCATCCAGTGACTGAGTGACTCGTCAAGGACAAAAAAATGAACAAGGAAGGCAAGAAAGATAGAAAGATGGGCAAGGAAGACATAAAGAAAGAATGAAAGGATTTTTTCCATCTTGCAAGATTAACTGAGCTGAGACACAGCGAGGAAAACGGAATGTGCAGGCTCTATTTGTCACCAGATGCTAAGGGGTTGTCGGCTCGTCGCCACATAACTCTTATGCATCCAACGCTCCACCTGAATTTAACTCTTTCTTACCTTTCGAGAATTTCATGACAAACTTTAAAAAAAGTAACATTTATCTAACCAATTATTTTCAAATATAATCATCGCATACGTTAGTTAAAATTTCAATACACAAGGCGCGTTTTAATTATCTTTATTATGTCACATCTTATCTGCTTGCTCCGTACTTCAACTACTTCTGCGCCCAATTTCAACAGACTCATTTCACACCTTGGCCACGAACCAGAGAAAATTTACATTCTGGAATATTTTGCAACATCACAAGATGCAATTTTCTCAGTAGTGTCTACGACCTCTTGTGTCCGATGAAAGCATCTTCTGAGAAATAAAGATGTGGATCTCTTTTTTTATTTATAGCAAGGGATGAACGAGAAGTTATTGGAGGATAAATATATGAACTTTGAAGAAGAATTTTTCTAGAACTCTCGGCTTTCTGGAAAATGCAGTATGAAATATACATTTGTATAACGATGGGCACTACTCTCACTTGCTAGGAATTCCATTGGGATCAGAAAGTTTCCGATACTGAGAAATCAACTTACACGCCTACCAATACCGAATCTTCTTCTTCTTTTTTCTTAGACTTTTAGAGTACTGACGGCTTTTCGTGAACTATTAAAAGTTGAGCAGGGAGAATGCAACGGCAGACTCACTCTCTAAACTCCCTTAATATCTGTGTACCAGCTTCGCTCACTTCTATACGCGTCTACTTTTGAATTCCCCCTAGGCTGCCAACTGGAAGTCAGAGAGGAAGGAGAGTGAAGAAAGAGAGAGGAGTGAGAAGTGTTTTATGAAAGTTTCATCTCTCGTAATCTCAGAGTATCTTAACGTTCACCCTATCGTACTCCATTTTTCGCGCTCTTACTCATTTTATCACGTTCTACATCCAAGTACCATCATCAAAACGAGCAATTCGGACGTTTAAATCTCAAGAACTGCGTCTGCTTTCGGCTTAGAACTGCTCAAAATTTTCCTTGAGAGTGTCACTCTGTAATTCTCTTTGAATTTCATCTTGCGAAGCAAAAATCCATGTAATATTACTTGCGTCGGGAAAATTACTCGAGAAATATAAGCTTGTTGAAGCATCAACAAAAAACACGCCATTTTTTAGGAAAGGGTTCGGCACCAATAGAAAGCGATAGAAATTTGGGTTAGAAACAGATATAACTTTTCCATCTCTTTCAAATAGCTGATTTGTATTCCCTAAACGCCATCTCTACACAGAAAAAATTTGTATTCCTCTCTATCCCTAAATCTATTTCCATTGCTAGAAATAGATGAGCCAGAACAAGTTAATTAACAAACTGAATTAGTAAGATATAATTACTAAATGTGGTAATGAAAGCTCAGTTCTATTAATGACCCTCGATCAGGATAATAATTTACAATAAAGTCTACAGTTATCCGATAAACGATATCAGTCAGACAAGCGTTATAACGATTATTATTATAACGAAAGATATAGCGATAATTAATCTGCAGACTCTGGGGAACGATGAACACTCTAGATCGCTCATTAATCAAACCCAACATCGATCATACCGTAAAAAATGACTTCAGTACTTATCGATTGTGTAAGAAACCGCCCTGAATCTGGAAATCGATTAATTTCTAATTTAAGATTATTGAAATGATTAAAAATATTAAAATTATTAAAATTAGTGCAAATGTCAAACGCACTAATATTTAAGAATGTGTAGTACTAATTGCATAAAAGAAACGAGCCTTTTCTATTTCAAATCAAAGTAAATATAAGTACCTCATTGTGGAGGACAAAAATCCTCTTTACTCATTTCTCCTATCATTATCACTTTTTCCATAATCCGATTACTCATTAATGGTTTTCAAGGATTTTCTCGGATGGCGGGTTTCGAATTCGACTCGGCAACACAGGAACGCATCGACGTCGAAAGCATCGTCTCGATCCAATCTAGACTGAAGTTTGTGGGATTAGGTCGTAGTTCCGAGCACGATTATAATCTCTTCCCGAGACCATCGTTAACTTTCTTAATCGCTTTTGACGCTCCGGTGTAGAGAAAACGAGAGAAACGTCTCAAGCCATATAATAACAGAAATGTAGTCATATCTTTAGGATTGAAAATGCAACTTTTTATGTCTAAGAGGTAGTGAAAATTAAAAAAAGGTTATTTCTTCTATCTCTTGTCTATCTCTTTGCATTTCCTTTTTTCTATTCCTTTCAATCCCCACCTATATCTTTCTATCTCCATCTCTATCCACATTCACGCCTATCTCTTTCAATTCTCACTTCTCTGTCCCTTTCTATCTCCTTGTCAATCGAAATTCGCTCCTACCTCTTTTAATCCCCACTTTAAAATTTTAAGGGGTTTTCGTAAAATATACATTGCTAATATTACAACAATTTATAAAAAGTATCTGTTTTAAATGTAAATGTGTCAAAGGATTGCCAACTATTTTCAACAAGTTTCGAGGAAACATATAGATTTGAAGTATTTGAAATTCAACCTGTCATTCCTCTTGAGTTATTCGGGTTTAAATTGAAATCCTTTAAAACTATGTGGTCCCTCCATTTGACGCAGTAACAGTAATAAAGTTTTCCATGTAGTAAATTTCTCATGATAAAAATTGTTCTAAAACGACCAAAGCATAAAGGAATGAGTAGGTACTTGAGGTCATAAGATGCTCACGTCTCTTTTAAGGGTCAATTGAAAACTTGAACTCTTGTGCTGGACAAAAAGAATTCCTCTACCTTTAGATGCGCTAAATGTAGCGGACATTATGATCTCGGCTCTTCCTTGGTCGCAGTCATAATCTTTAAGGAGGTCAGTGTAGCGTCCTTGGTGAAAGATTGCACGATGAAAAGAATCCAATCTCTCTTATAACTATTATAAATAATATCATTATTTACTTCAAAAACATCCCTCACATTTTTTAATCCACAAAATCTCATGTAAAAGCTTATTAATTCTGAATATGTTAGGTTCTCTTCATTTCTTTCTCTCTCTTACTTTTAAATTCTCTATTCTTTATCTTAAATATACTCTCATTTTTTATCATTCTTATATTCTTCCGTTTCTTTAACTCTATTTCTTTCTCCACTCTGTTGGTGTTACTACGAATACGATACGAGCGTCGCTACTTTATTGTTTGCACTTTTCGGACCTTTTTCCATTATGTAAATAACACACAGCGCATTATGTAAAGTCGTTTCTATCGCAATGCGCGACCAAGGCAGCGTGAACCGTAATACAGATATACGCAGGCTTTGCTAACCAACTGTGGGCGTACGTCCTATGGTTGGTGTACCACCGTATACGAATCTTCCCCATGGATGTGCGTCTTGTTTTCTTCGTGTATAGAGACCACGTGTGAAAGCACACGATTGCATGTATATATGTGTATATATGTGCATAGCTTTTCAGAAATCTGTTAAGCGGCTTTTCTATTGTAACTACTCTCCCAGAGCTTTCGACTCTGACCGGATCTACTGTATTTGCACCGCAGCAGTATTCGGTTGTCGCCCCAACCCTCTTGAATGCAAAAAGCACTGTTTTATATGTGAATATAGAGATCAGTTGCAATTAAATCTTTCAAAAATCTTTACAGATTAACTAATCCTTTTGCTTCATTATAATGGTATACAGATAAAGCAACAACTTTTGCGAAACCCTGTTATCGTATCAGTGCAAAAACTTTCAAAGATAGACAGGA
>CAJFCP010000050.1:0-37946 GCA_904066005.1 Synergus itoensis | reverse complement strand
GTATTCGGTATAGTGAGAATGTGGAGTACACAGTCGATAAAGGAAATAAAAAAGTTATCTTATACATGCCAATAAAAATCTATTTTTATTTCATTTATGACTTTGCTCTACCTTATATTTATAGAATTGTTATTTTCTGTTTCGATTGGAATTTCAATTTTAATATATAGCGATTACTGTTTGATAAAACTTAGTCAATTAATCAAACTTAGTTGTAGACTCTTTGTGTTGAAGGATTTTTTTTCTCTGAAAAGGGAAGGATATTGCAAAAGAATTGGATGAAATGAAACAAAATTGGTAATTTTCCATTGCAATTTCAAGTGACGCGGTGTTTCGTACTGAAACGATTCGTGACCAAGCTCACAAATCAGTCGTCCGATGTAAAAGGCGAGAAAGGCTTTAACGAATGGATTCAATTGATTTAATACGCCGTCCATTGCACGAACACAGGATGCATTTCCCTCGGGAATGCAGAATGCAGAATACAGATGCTGGATCGTTCCAGTGAATGTCGAGTAAAAGGATTTTGAAACTGGTTGACTTTTATTGTTCTACTTGCTAAATCTATTTTGTTCACAAATTAATCAAATAAAGAAAGACCATACCCTGGAAAAAAGTTTCCCTTTGTTTAAAACAAGCAATCGATAGTTTCAAGAATTGAAAAAAATCTGCCGATATTTAAAAATATATATACAAATAAATATATAATTAATATATGATTAATATTTATCAATACAAATAAAAATGTTGGAGACATTTCTTTTAAGTTTAGTATATCAAGGAGTGAAAATTGGATATCAAGACATGGAGTGAATGGATGAAAAGGAAGCTAAAATGTTTTCAACGTTAGATGGATTCAATCCAATTTTCGATCTCGGTTGTGAAACGAAAAAATTGATGACGTCGCGAAATCGAGGCGAAAGTCTCGCCATAGCCACTAGCAGTTAGAGGGGTGGCCTCAGGGGGTGAATTTATCGCATGAAACGTGATCCAGGTACACTCTTCACATATTTCTATTTTTCTATTTATTTTAGCGCCACTCGATTGCTGTCTGTTTGTGATGCGTCTGGTCGTCAGATAAATACACGATGTTTCTGAAACGTAAAATTTTAGCGATACGTTCTCCCGGTCTCTAAATATCGCGCTTTATTCAACTTTCTATTGTTGGTACACGAGAGAGCTTGCACAAAATTCGTATACAAATTGCCGGATTTTCCTAGGCATAATTTACGAGTGAAATTCAAATCAGTTGGAACTGTATCTTTAATCTTCGTTACACGCTTTTTACAACGACATAGTAGGAGAAACGTAAAAAAGTTGGCCAATAAATTTTAACCAGAAATGTACATGATAAATCTATACAATAAAAAAATACGTGTTTATCATTTGAAAAATTTATTATATTATCAATAAATTTTCATCTTCCGTAATTTAACTCGGCTGGTTTGTTAAACTGGCTTCTGAAAGTACCGACCGTTTTGCTACATTCTCTGATGGTTACAAGTTTAAGTTTTCGTCGTTCTCAAGCAACACGTACCTTCCTCACGTTGTTTCTTGCATCCGGAAGTTTCCTTGTGCTCGAAGTTGTAATTTCTTGTTCCATGTTTCTTGGCTTATATACTATATTCACGTTGGCATATTACAGTCAACCGAATTATTCACACCAACGTTATCCCACATAAACAGACATAAACTTTAGATTCAGATTAATTTTCCACTTAAGTCAAATCCTGAGGAAATCCCTTATTTATTTTTGCATTTAATGGAACTTGTACAGGAATATGTAAATTTCATAAATTAAACAGGCATAATATTGTTAAGCGCCCTCGTGCAAAATCTTTCATGACGCCCCTTTCAAAATTAAAAATAACAATATTATTTAGATTTTCAAGATTAGATTTAGATTTTCAAAATCCTCTAAAATTCACTAAAACTCCACAACATTTCAAATCACTTGAAATTCATTAAATTCCTTTAAAAAATCACGAAAATTCTTTGTAATCCCTCAAAATACCATGAAAAACTTTTAAATCCTTTAAAATCTCTTAAAATTCATGCAAACCAGCGAAAATTGCTAATTGCTTGCAAAGGCAATTTAACAGAAAGGTTTTTTTTTAACGAATAAGTAGTGAAAAAATTAGTTTTAGTGATTTTTTACTCAAATGTGTTTTACTCAAAATGTGTCTTCTTTTTTCTGTCGATGTTTGACACTTTATGAAAGTTTGACTCTTTTTGAAAAAGTGTCAAGTTTTTTTTTTGATATGTCGTTGATTTATGACTCAAACTTATCATAGTCAACGCGCAGTTCATTTAAGTCGCTAAAACATTTGGATTTAATTTTATGTAAAAGAAAAACTAATATAAAACATAGGCAGTGAAGGTTGGCGTTGTATTTTGAATCTAATATGGAATTGAAATACGAAACTTAAACCATCTTGAAGTTCCTTAAGTTGCACCTTACCTGGTTACCCATCACCATCGCAGCCATCACTCTTGTTAACATTTCTCTCAACCCCTCGTGTTCGTTCTAGCAAGTCGAACGAGGCAAATGCTTATGGCGTCATAACCAAGCTTGCAAAACGTCCGCTAGCACTTTATACGTTGCATGAGAAGGGGAGAACTGCTGCAGCATCCTATGTATATGCTATGTGAAGTCACCCGAGCGTACGCCAGCAGGTGAAGACGTTTATGTGGGAAGTACCTTCTGTGAGTTCTGCCGAGTGCGAAGGTCGAAAACTATCTCGTACAAACTTGCGAATTTGCGACTCAGGCACATATTTCTCACAAAACAAAATTCCAAGGAAAAATATTGTGAAAATGCTGAAAAAGTGGAGCTGAAAATTGTCACTACTCTCTCATTTTTACATGAAGAGACTTTTTGTGGCGCTTTTTTTTTAATTTAATAAAGTCGGAATAATATTTTCATTTAATATTTGAAAGAACAATTCTAAAAGTGAAATTTGAACTATAAATATTTGATGTTACACGAGAAATTTAAATGATATTAATTCATTTGCGTCAAAGGCATCAGCGAACAAATTACCCTGCCAATATTTTGTCACGTGAATTTGTACATTCGTTGATTGAATTTAAAAATGATTTTCCGTCTATGCTAAAAAGCATCGAATCACGGTGCTGCAATACTGAGGTTCATTTCACGTCCCCATTATTTATTTAGACTGAATATTCGATATTCTGTTTTCCGACAGAGCTATTACTAAATACCGATCGTGTTTTGTTTTATTCAACGTTTGTGAGAATATTTTTCATTGAAAAAAGTTTAATCTTATGAGAATAAGAACATTATTCAATTTTATAAATTCATTCAAATCTAATAAAAAATTTAAGCTGTCTAAATGTGTTGAATTTGATAATAATAAAATCCTTTGATCGGATAGATTGAGTCGTTTAGATGAAACTCTGCTTCGATAGACGTTTATATGTATACGGCGTCAGCTCGTGATTCCAGGCATGTGATGCAGCTGAGGAGCATCGAATTTCCCGAATTCCGAGAGAGGTCGAACGAAATTCCATCAAACGTTTAGGTATCGAAGATGAAAAGGGATTTGAAGGGGTAAATCCTCTCAGAGACGTATGAGCACACAGAGGAAAGCTTTCAAATTATACTGCAAAAATAGGTTTTTACAGCAAAAGAATTATTTTTGTTTGAAACATCAGTATTATATTATTGTTATATTATTTATATCAAAAATATTTTCATTCATTTACATAATTAAGCAAAGTCTTTCTTTCTAAAATATAAAAAAATGCACTGGCTGACCATATATTGACCTACACTACTTTAACTACACTCTTCTTCCCTAATTTAATTCTTCCTTCATCTGTGTAGAGAAACTTATTGTAAATTCACGACAAAAAGATACAAAGAAGAGAAAAAAAGATCAGACAATGTTTCAGTTGTTGCTGGACGTTTAACGATCGAGGAGAAGCATTAAGTTGTTCAGTAGCACTCTGACACAAAATACACTGAGAATCCGAATCGATAGAGGTGAAATCGCGTTGGCGAGGGTGCAATGCGGCAATAGCCGCTCTTCTCCCACCAATGATAGTCTATATTTCTCTCTCCTTCTCGAATTCTCGTCCTCATCTATATCCTCCTCTCCTCGTCTCTCTAGTGGTATATCTATCGTTAGATCCGTCTGTCCTTCTCGATCCCACATAAAGACACGTGCAGTCTTAATCTGACGAACCAGAAAGGAAAGGATTTCCTCTGCACACTCTCATCTTCTCAGTTTAATCAGCAATTTTGGCAGCACGTTCCTAAGGCCGGGGCGAATCAAGGGTTAATTTGATATTTCGAGGTGAAGGAACTGGGAAAGGTGTAAAGGAAAATGAAAGAATGGAAAGGCGCCAGGGAAAGGTACTGGTTTAATGAAACAATTTCCTGTTTTAAAACGAGCTTTAATGATAATAAAACTAATGTGGGCGACTTTCCGCAGATAGAGACACTCTACCCTCTTCTTTTACAGCACTCATTTTATTTTAAAATTATTCTAACGTATTTTCGAATAAAAATGCTTAAATGCACTTACTTGATACAAATAAAAGAGAAATGCAGATCGGAGAGATAAACTTTGTTTATATATAATGAATTAGCAAGCAGGAATGAGCAAATATCGACAGCAATGATAATAAATAAGACCTTTGGTCTTACCACCTTCGTTTGAGTGAAACTCCGACAAATTGGAAATCGATGGCAATTCGCAAGGGAATTCGCATTGATGTCGAGAGAATACTCCGATGTTACATGATAGTTCAGCATCACTGAAATCAATCGCCTGCACAAACTACAATTCTGTCTGATGTTTTAGAAATCGATGACAATGGCAGGAATGTGAGCACGCAACAAGAGCATATGAAACATCTTTTTGTGGTGCATATCAAAACGTTGAACAGTTCCAGCTTTTAAATCACAGAGCATGGCCCAAAGAAGAGGTTTCATTCGGGTTAAAAGTATGAGAGAAGTCAGCGATGCAAGTAAAAGAGAAAACATATGTCTACAATAGATAAACAAATTATACCATGTTGCATTTAGAATAATCATGTAGAGTCAAAACATTTTTTTTTTAAACAGTCAGACTCTAAACAAGATTTTATATGCAGTCCTTTTGTTTGTATTTCTGCTTTTCCGTTTATCATAATGACTATCGCACCGTATTAGCAACTTGGACACCTAATTCTGTTTACAAAGCGACATGTTCAGGGAGACTATACCAACGTCGCATGCCGGAAACGATGAGGTGAATGGATCCTTATTCAGGTTCCCTTCGTGCTTGCATTCATCGTCTCTAGACATACATAAGCTTATGTGAGTCAATCTCAATTAGAGAATTCTTGTCACATAATCAAAATTGAAATTGAACACGGAAGAGAAAATATTAGCCCCATTTATTAGTAGTATATTTGAATTTGTATTTTTATGTAAGCAATTTTCATTTTTAAAAAAAGTGGTGTAAAAATTGCTCTTCTGCAATTTTAGCACGAATGGCTACTTTTTCAATTAAGTTTACAGAAATTATACATATGGAAAATTCACTAATTTCATTATATAATGTGAAAAGTCATCGCCTCTGCTCTTTTAGGATTTTCGGCTGACTTAACACGGACTTATACTACTGATCCCACTTACCTCTTTGCTTTCCCTCCAATCCCTTCAACACTAAATTCTTCCTGTCTAAAAATATTGTTATTAAATTGCAAATTTCTTAAGGTATCCCTTATCAAATTCCATGTAATCTACAAAAATTCCATAAAACTTTTTAAAAATCAGACAAATCTCTTGAAATCCCTTAAAATTATTATAGAAATTTCATAAAATTCAACTCAATCTTTTAAAAATCATAAAAATTTCTTTATTTTTCATAAAATTCAACGAAATTTCACGGAAACATTAGAAACCGCTTAAAATTCCTCAAAATTTCACGACAATCAAAATTCCTTAAAATCCCTTAGAATTCTTAAAAAATCTCTTAAAATTACATGGATTCCTTTAAAATTTCACAAAATATTCTGAAATACCTTAAAATTCTACATCTTTTAAAAATCCTAAAAATCACTTGAAAATCGGCAAAATCCCTTAAAATTTTTAGAAAACTCTTGAAAATTCTTTCTTAAAAAGTGATGTAAGGAGATATCTTTACAATCTCGCATGCATTGATTCAGATTAAGAGGATGATTGGGTTTTGAATGACTTAAAGTTGTAAGAAATAAAACAAATAATCGTGATGTTGGTTTGTTAGTTAAATTGAAAATAACTTTATTTCTACATACACTTTTTTTACATCTTCCAGAAAGTCTTTGTTATTAAAGTTAATATACCTTCTGGTGATCGGATCACTTTGGGTGTTAGAAATGTACTTAAGCAACGCTTATACCACAAGTTGGTCCGTTGGCCGACATCGGCGAGAATTTCCCTCGTAAAATCCAATGGTTTAACTTGGACGGTTCGGGATCCCAAAATCGGCTTCAATGCCAGATAAAATACTACCATTATGCCAGAGGCACGTAGATCGAAATCAGGTGTACAGAATTTGGCCTCATCCCAAAGCCTCCAGCAATCTATAACGTTCAGTTATTACACCGGAAAAATACGATCTACCTAGAAATATCTCAGAAATGTCATTTCTTCTTAAATCCTTGACTTTTATTCCACTATAACGTATTTAAAAAATTTAAAGCATCTTCATACTTATTTCATTATAGAAGAATATCAATACTGTAATACTCAATTCAAGTAATGAAATCCAATTTTCGCCCTTCCAAATTCTTTTTATTTGCTAGGAAAAACTAAACTTTTTAAAATAATTCAGTTGCAAGATATTCTGCAAATGTTGGCTTGATGTAAAAACTCTCAAAGGTAGACAACTGAAATATATGAAATATGAGGAATGCAAAGAGTCAAACATCAATAATGCAGAAAGTAATATGATTGTGTCATTTGAGAAAACGTTGATGACCTGCTTTCAGGAAGTAAAAGGCCTGTTTCTACACATATGCATATATATCTGTATATACATATATATTGATCTCATCGAGTATGGAATTTGTCATCCCTTTGAGCGTGTTGCTCGTCTCGTTATATACCCTAATGAGCTCTTGGAGTGTCGCAATTTGCATACGCAAGTAATTGTACGCTGTACGCAATGTAACACACACATATTGACACACACACTAATAACAAATCTAGAGAATAACAAGATGTAAACAAAATCAGAGTCTGTACATCAACGTGGGATTCTTGATTTTTGCCTCCAGGGACAAGTATTTGTTATCATAAAAATTACAATCTAAAGCTAGTGCATTGTAATCCATATGGAAGCAGAATTCGAAGAGTAAATTTTGCTTCATTAATTCACATTGCGACTTTTTGATGCACCTTTGAGAAAACTTTTTCATTTTATTAAACCTTTATCATCAATGAAAATTACGTAAACATTAAATTTTCCTCCTACATGGAATTTTAATTATTGCAAATGTGAATCCTCTTATCTCATTATAAATTGCGTAATCATAAACGAGAGTGCTTTTTGTAATAATGTAATAATTTTTACAATTTGTATTAATATATGCTCTTCGGCTAATTTAAAATTTTCATATATTGGTTTTTGATTATTTCGTTTTCGAACATTTTCAAGTATTACTTTTTTATTTTCATTCAGAGATCAATTTTTCGATGAAATCCTTTAAAATTTAGAGGAACTAAATACAAAAAAGAGTACAATAATTTTTAAAGAATAGGAAATAGTAAATCGAAGCTAGGAGGGACATATGGTAACACAATGGACTCCTGAATGTAACTCGAGTGACTTTTTGTTTTGAGTTCGGTTCTCTTCTTTCCCTAATCGAAGGGAGAGTCTCTTGAGCATTTTACTACACTTTATCTCTCTTCAAGCAAAGTGGAAACATTTCAAGTGGATGCTGGAAGAGCTCACACTCTCCATTCCTTTTTTTCTCCCGAATACTCGAAAAGCTTTTGAGTTCTTTCAAGGACACCATTGGTTCACATTGGACACCCTTATGTCATTACTAGGAATTCAAACAGCATTCATCCTTTCAATTCTTTATTTCAATGAAACATCTCATTTCATTTCATAGTTGCTTTAAATAATATCGCTCAAACTTGATGGTACAAACAAAAAAGAACGAGCTATCCAAACTCGAATCGGTTATAATTTCAATTTACAATTAGAGGGAAAGTAATTGAACGTTAAAAAAAAGTTTACTCTAAAGTGCACTTTATAGCTTTCCAACTGCAGAAAACTGTAAACTGTTCGAGTTTCATCAAAAAAATTGTTTATGTATCGATATATGTATAAAACTTTGTTTTGCATCGTGTACATAGAAGCATCTGGGTGGAAACAAGTTTCCTGGTATGATGGTCCAACTCTGAAAAAAGCGAGTAATTATCCCATAGACCTCGTTAGGTGGGCCTGTTATCGAGCGATTACTCGATGATGATTCGTGGGTTTATTAAAATTCATGATGCGTCATGGTGGGAATGGGGATATCGAGGATGCGCGCGGTAGATAGCCACCATACACATCGCTTCGGGGTTGATAGGACATTAATGTGGGACGAATCGCGTTATCGGAGACGATCGTTGTAAAATGTAGCTTGCCGTTATCGAACAACGTCCATACCAGCCACTGTTCGGATCGTTCGTTATCGTATATGTTGTTCATGCAACGCAACGCTGCCGAGGCGACAGAACGTATATCCTCCCCTGACTTTGATACCTTTACCTCTAGCTAATTTTATCACCGGTAGTCTAGAAATAATTGAAGATATTAATTCTCTTCCCTTGATGAAGAAAAGAGGAAAACACTGAAAAAGTAGCATTGAATGAAATAATAAAAAGTAACATTTCTTTTTTAAATTTTGAAGAGCAGTACTGAAAAAACAAGATCCTATCTTGCGGATTAAGAACTTTGAATTTATTCGCAAGAGTGATGCTGAAGGGACGATAAACGCATTTGAAGAATAATATAAGGCATAAAATAATATATGCGGGGGTAGTAATTTTGAGTTTCAGGAAAGATTTGAGGTTTCTAGCATCGATATCTGTTCCCGAGAGGGCATAAAGTAGACATAAAATATAGCCTATCAAGAAATAATGGGAGGACCAGCTTCCCTATCCTCAAGAAAGCTGAATATCAAAGTTTGGATTTGTTTATACATGAAAGATATATGCGTGTAAAATTCATAAATCGTCTTTTAGAGAGTTTAACACTGTTATCGTCCTTGCAGTTCTTTCGTAAAACTTTTGACCCACCCTTATCCGTTCTTCGAGTAGACTGCCCTTTCTTTCACCCTCAGAAGATTTACTCCATCGCATTCCTGCTAACGATTTTAAAAACTATATTCCTGCCAAATTCTATTGCATTCAAACTTGAAATATATTACCATAATTACTATAATCAATTATTTCTTTCAGTGTGAAATGTCAAAAAATAGATTTGACAGAAAAATATTTTTGATGTATCTTTCTCTCTTCATGGAGGCATTTTTCAATTTAATAAATATTCATGTATGTTACCTTTTCAAAAGAAAGTTATGCCTATCCTCAGACTCTAGAAATGTTCTTCGACTCATTTTCTGGAATGTAGGGTAGAATTCTTAGAAATCTTGATAAAAATATAACTAAAGAATTTCATTTGATACCGAGCAACGCTCTTTCTTGAAAGGAATCACGAATCACAGAGGTTGAATATGACAGAAGTTGTGCGGTACCAAAGAAAGCTGGTTGCTATTTCACATCTACGTATTTTGTATAGAAAATCATGTTCTGAAACCTTCCAATCAGATAGGCAATCGAGGTGGGTGGGATAGTGATTGAAGTGGAGCATAGCATACTGCAAGGGTGATTGCCGATATCAAAAGGAGCCAACAGTGTATTAGCATGCCTTTACCATATATAGAGCTATAACCTTGTTACTTTTATGTGCAGCATGCAACATTTTATAACCCAGCATAATAAAAAGGACCAAAATTTTCTTTACGGGTACATTTTCTGCATGCAGGATAGTTTCTGGTAGCATATCATTCAGTAACGGCTATAATATAACCAAAATGGAATTGAACATTTTTCGAAAAGAATTTACTTGATATCCTTTCCCTAATAGCAATTTTATCACAGTATTTATTGTCATTGAAAAAGGTGATTAGGTGAATTTTTTTATAAAAATAGGTGAGAAATAGGCAAAAATAAATTGAAACAAACATATACCGAAGTATTGTTATAGTAGCCCACTTTAGCACCCAATTAGCTCGTCTAGTCTAGTCCTAAGCAGTGTAAAAACGATACAGTTCTAATTAGCACCACATTAGTCCGTCTAATTAGAAACACATTAGCAATTAGACGGTCTAATTTGGGCCCGAACAGTTCCCCAAAATTTTTCCACACGGGTGGAATTATCGCTGTACAGGAATAAATAGAATTGCTTTGAACTATTTTTATTGATAATTAAAATCTCAAAAAAAATTCCTTTACTCTTCAAATTTCAAGAAGTGGTTCGTTTGTTTTTATTTGTAGCTCTATATCTATGATGAGGAGACAAAAGGAATTTTTTTATAAAACTTTAGAGATGTTTTTGACTTCCCATAGTAAATTTTGATTGCTGTTAGAAATTCGCCCAAACAACTTTTTTTTTCGATACGCCCTGGTATGCAATATTTATTCTATAATAAAATGCAATAAAATTTATTTTAAGTGAACAATGCTTTTATTTAGATATACATTGTTTTTTTAATGGTTTCAGTGATATGGCGTAGTATAGAAGCCCCTTCCAGGATCTGGTCGCTCCACAATAGCAAAATGAGGAAATAGTCCATTGTATTGTACTGTAAAGACCGATCCAGTTTCTCGATGATAACATATCGAAACAGGCGTATTTGATACTGAATAATAAAAATTGCCATTTGGCAATAGTATTCTTTCATTCACTGCCGCATTTCGAGTTGGCAGTCGTTCAGCATTTGCTGGACAGTTAGGATGTTTATATACTATAGTCGGAGGAGGAGCAGGAGGGCGACGTACATTTTCACCACTACTTGAATTTTCATTGGTAGACTGTGAACTTAACTCTGTAAAAAGAAAAAAAAAAAAATTATTAGGTAACACTTTTTTGACGATTTTTGAACATTCTCTACCCCCTTGTATCGCTACCGTAAAAATAGACCATGAACCCAGCTCCTTGATTCTCATGTAACTTTCATTAATCTTTTTTTTCGATCTAAAACCAATGTTTTTATTCTACTAGTTGTAATAAAAATAAATCCATGTAACTTGTAGCAAGCATAACGTAAACGAAATTATAATGTTACTTCAAATTTTAAAACGTCAAATTTTACACATATCTAATATATTCTCTGATGAGAAAGTAACAATTCGAAAGAGTGCAAACAATTACTTTGAATTTAAAAGAAAATATTTGAAAATATTTCAAGGTGAATTCGAACGAATTAAAAAAACTTTTAAGGTTTAATGAAATTTAATAAAATCATAGGTGAATTAACAAAAATTGACAAATCTCAATATTATTCGAAAGAATTTAAAGAATTTGAAAGAATGCAAATTAATTAGTTCGATTATAAAGAAAAATGCAAAAGAACAGAAAAACATAAAATTTTTAAAAGAATTTTAAAGAAATTTAATAAAATCACACGAATTAAAAAAAAGTAATAATGAATTAAAAATAATTAAAAGGAGTTCAAATAAATTTGAAAAAATGTAATATCACTTACGAACAGAAATGAAGAAAACGGCGAACATAAGGAATAGACTGACCACAACGATCTTCATTTTTATTCAGATTCAGATTCAGATGGACACCAAGAAATTTATCGATGAATTATTATGTGAATAGAACTGATGAATTCTTATGTATATATACCAACCACAGTCCGCTTACTCAGATTCAGGCTAATCTGGGTAATGACTAAACAAACCTTGACGATTGATTAAACAAATTTTTACGATTCTTACGTGGAAACTTTTAGTTAAGAACATACATTTCAGAAATATTACTTATAAATACAAAAACATTGAATTTGTTTTAGAAAAGTTCAATTTTTTTCAAAATTGATATTTTAAAAATAAATTGCAGCGTCAGAATCGTCAAAATCTGTTCAGCCGAATAAAAAAAAACTGTTAAGCAGAAAATTCCAATTAAAGCAGATTTTGGTTATGCTAGATCAATACTATATCAATGAGCCTGTTTACACCGAGGGCTTAACTAGAGTAAATCTTGAAAGAGTAGCGTAAGGTTAGGTATCGAAAGAAGCGTAAAAGCAGGGCTGCCAACATTTCTAGAATTAATTCCTTCGAGCATATACTACCTGGAGTAAGCCTTGCAGGCTGCCGAAGCGTAACAGACTTTAGAAAGAGATAGCGAATTAAGGGTACATCCTATCTCTCTCAATCCGCTCGGTGATTGGCTAGCCGTGTCCCCTACTCCAGCAATATATATAGTTATAGTTTCCATGGCTATAGAAGACAAGAATATTACAGCCATTACAGCTGTAATGTGTCCGTTTGTTTTGTTTATTTATATGATTTATATTTTAAACGTAAAATGCCTAAGCAATGTTGCGTTCCGAACTGCAGGATTCTGCATGACGATCCTGGTGGTCTTGATTTACATTATTTTCGGTAAGCTCGGTCGAAAAAATTTATGAATTGAGGTTATCTTTAAAATTGTGTTTACATATTTTTATTGTATATTATAGAGTACCCAAAAACTCTGAAAGAAGAACAAAATGGCTGTCGATGTTACTCTGCGCGTAAAATATTCTAAAATTTGGAAATTCGAGTTACATAATCACGTTTTCTTTATCAGCTGTAAAAAAATGTTCAAATTTATATTCGCTTGAATTAATATTTGTAATGAAAAAACTATTTATTCGTTTGTTAACCAATTTTTACTAATTAAATATCGTCGGGCTTACCTAAATTAACGGTAATATACCTTTTAAGTAATTAAAAGGTTGCTTTTTAAGATGAATTCATAATTTTAATTGAAAATGTCATTTTAAATATGCTGCATACACAAGTTTTACGTAACAACTTTTGAAATCGGCGCTTTTTAAAGTGGGAGTGCGGCCAGCCAATCACCGAGCGGAGTGAGAGAGATAGGATGTACCCTTAATTCGCTATCTCTTTCTAAAGTCTGTTACGCTTCGGCAGCCTGCAAGGCTTACTCCAGGTAGTATATGCTCGAAGATTAATTCTGAATCGTCGGTAAAGTAAATCGCACAAACTCAAAGCACAAGGCAACGCAACCCAACTTTACCGACGATTCAGAATTAATTCTAGAAATGTTGGCAGCCCTGCTTTTACGCTTCTTTCGATACCTAACCTTACGCTACTCTTTCAAGATTTACTCTAGTTAAGCCCTCCGTGTAAACAGGCTCAATACTATATCGATCACCTTTTAGGTTCACCACACTTCGTTTTTGTCTGCCTGTGTAATGAAAGTAGTCGAAGGTGAAACATTATTATCTGTAATTAAGGTCTTAATTGCCAAAAATGCAAAGTCTTGAATAAAACTAAAATTACAAAGCATATATATATATTGTTAAAAATTTTTTTATCAAAAGTTTCAGGATTTTCAATACTTGGAAATTTACATTTTGTTCTATATTCCACGATCCGTTTATATAACTTAATTCGTAGTTATTTTTATCTAATCTCTGAAACCTTGAAAGAAGTGAAATGGAAACATTGTTTATCTTTCTAGTTTGAGTAATTATATGCACGATAAAAAAAATAACAGTGAAATTATTTTTACACACTGATTTAAACAAAACGAAAAAAATCTTAAGCATTACCTTGAGATGATATGATTGTATTTCGCACCTATAATATTTCGTAGGTCTGCTTCAAAATCAATTAGGGAGGGTAAAAAATATTTTATTATATTGCCCGTGTGGAAAAATTTTGGGGTAGACTTAAGCCCAATTGGGGCCGAACCTAGTTCTTTCTAGTCTAGACGGTATAATGCGGTTCCCGTACTGGGGCTATTTAGACTCACATAATCAAAAAATTTTCTAAGTATTAAAAACAAATTTTTGGTATACTTTGAAACCTTTTCAGGGTATTTAAAAAGACAAATAATGAACAATAAACTTTATAAAAAGGAACGTTTTTTTTTCACTTAGACGGTTTAATCTGGTTCCATGTGTTGATGGTTTTTATTTTTTAACCTAAAATTTATTTTAACAACATTATCCTCAAGAACATTGTTTTATGTTTTAAAATTGCTTTAAAAACAAATATAAATTATCAAATAAAAATTCTTTATATGATTATATCTGCTCAATAGTACCCAATTATACAGTAGCTCACTTTAGCACCGAATTGGCTCGTCTAGTCTAGTCCTAAGCAGTGTAAAAACGTTACAGTTCTAATTAGCACCACATTAGTCTTTCTAATTAGAACCACATTAGCAATTAGACCGTCTAATTTGGGCCCGAACAGTTCCCCAAAATTTTTCCACACGGGTGGAATTATCGCTGTAGAGGAATGAATAGAATTGCTTTGAACTTTCTTTATTGATAATTAAAATCTCAAAAAAAATTCTTTTGCTCTTCAAATTTGAAGAAGTGGTTCGTTCGTTTTTATTTGTAGTTCTATATCTACGATGGGGAGGCAGAAGGAATTTTTTTTATAAAACTTTAGAGGTGTTTTTGACTTCCCATAGTAAGTTTTTATTGCTATTAGAAATCCGCCCAAACAACTTTTTTATTCGATACTGGTATGCAATATTTATTATATAATAAAATGCAATAAAAGTTATTTTCAACAAACAATGTTTTCATTTATATATGCATTGTTTTTCTAATGGTTCCAGTGACATGGCGTAGTCTATAAGCGGCTTCTATGTCGTCGTGGACCCACAACTTCCAAAAGAGGATACATTCCCACGCGTTGTGCTATATAGGCAAATCCAGTTTCTCGATGATAACATATCCAAACAGGAAAATCTGATGCTGACAAATAATAATTGCCATTTGGCAATGGTATTCTTTGATTGAATGTCGCAGGTTGAACTGGCAGACGCACAGCATCTGCTGGACAGTTAGGATGTACACAACATGTTGTAAACGGAGGAGGATAAGGAAGGCGACGTATATTTTCACCACTACCTGAATTTCCATTGGTAGACTGTGAGCTTAACTCTGTAAAACGAAAAAAAAATTATTAGGTTACACTTTTTTTGGCGATTTTTGAACATTCTCTACCCCCTTGTATCGCTACCGTAAGAATAGACCTTGAACCTACCTCCTCGATTAACGTGTAAGTTTCACTAATCTTTTTTTTCGATCTAAAAACAATTTTTTTATTCTGCTAGTTGTAAGAAAAATAAATCCATGTAATTTGTAGCGGGCATAACGTAAACGAATTTATAATGTTACTTCAAATTTTAAATCGTCAAATTTTAAACATATCTAATACATTCTCTGATGAGAATGAAACAATTCGGAAGAGTGCAAACAATTCCTTTGAATTTAAAAGAATTTTGCATTGAAAACATTTCAAGGTGAATTCGAAAGAATTAAAAAAAACTTTTAAGGTTTAATGAAATTTAATAAAACCATAGGTGAATTAACAAAAATTGACAAATCTCACTATTATTCTAAAGAATTTCAAGAATTTGAAAGAATTCAAATTAATTCGTTCGATTATAAAGGAAAATGCAAAAGAACAGAAAAACATAAAATTTAAGAAAAATTTTAAAGAAATTTAATAAAATCACGCGAATTAAAAAAAAGTAATAGTGAATTCAAAATAATTAAAAGGATTTCAATTAAATTTGAAAAAATGTAATATCACTTACGAACAGAATTGAGGAAAACGGCGAACATAAGGAATAGACTGACAACAACGATCTTCATTTTTATTCAGATTCAGATTCAGATAGATACAAAAAAAATTATTGATGAACTATTTTGTTAATAGAACTGATGAATTCTCATGTATATATACCAACCACGGTCCGCGTACTCAGATTCAGGCGAATCTAGGTAATGACTAAACAAACATTGACGATTGTTAAAACAAATTTTTACAATTCTTCTGTGGAAACTTTTATTTAAGAACATACATTTCAGAAATATTACTTATGAATATAAAAACAATGAATTTGTTTTAAAAAAGTTTGATATTTTTAAAATTGATACTTTTAAAATAAATTGCAGCGTAAGAATCGTCAAAATCTGATCAGCCGAATAAAAGAAACTGTTAAGCAGAAAATTCCAATTAAAGCAGATTTTGGTTATGCTAGATCAATACTATATCAATACTATATCAGTCACCTTTTAGGTTCCCCACACTACGTTTTTGTCTGCCTGTGTAATGAAAGGAGTCAAAGGTGAAACATTATTATCTGTAATTAAGGTCATAATTTCCAAAAATGAAAATTCTTGAATAAAAATAAAATTACAGAACATATATATATATATATTGTTTAAAAATTTTTTAGCAAAAGATTCAGGATTTTCAATATTTGGAAATTTACAATTTGTTCTGTATTTCACAATCCGTTTATGTGACTTATTTCGCAGTTATTTTTATCTACTCTCTGAAACCTTGAAAGAAGTGGAATAGAAACATTGTTTATCTTTCAAGTTTGAGTTATTATATGCAAGATAAAAAAAAATAACTGTGAAATTATTTTTATACACTGATTTAAACGAACGTAAAACACATTATGTATTACCTTGAGATAATAAGATTTTATTTCGCACCTATAATATTTCGTAGGTCTGCTTCAAAATCAATTAGGGAGGGTAAAAAGTATTTTATTATAATGCCCCGTGTGGAAAAATTTTGGGGCAGACTTAAGTCCAATTGGGGCCGAACCTAGTCCGTCTAGTCTAGACGGTCTAATGGGGTTCCCGTACTGGTGCTATTTAGACTCCCATTATCAAAAAATTTTCTAAGTGTTAAAAACAAATTTTTTGGTATACTTTGAAGACTTTTCAAGATATTTAAAAAGACAAATAATGAACTGTTAGGCAGAAAATTCCAATTAAAGCAGATTTTGATTATGCTAGATCAATACTATATCAATACTATATCTGCTCAATAGCACCCAATTAATAAATATTCACAAATATTTTAACATATATTCTAAAATTCCCCATTTTTGGGTGAAACCGATTGCTTTAATCGAGTCCTTCATCGATCCTTCAATCCTCATTCTCTTCCGATCCTGTTCGGGTTACTCAAAGAGACACTAATCGTCTTGTAGAGATTCGAGTGTGAAAAGGAGAGAATATCCGCCACTTCCACTCTCCCCCGGGATCCAAGCTTTGTTTATGAGGTGCAATTTGTTCAAGGGTCCTCTGGGTGGCCTTGAAAGTGTTTCGAGACTAGACTCCCTATGTAAGGGCACACTCTGACAAATGTGCTCGATACTTCAACACGGAAACGGAAAAGCAAGTGGCCATCTGTACTTCCTGCTCTTTCAGATGGACGAATTGTGTCACCAGATCCCTTTATCCCACTAATATTTTCATGAATCTTTTAAGCGTTTTTATTTTATGGAATAAAACAATTTTTCATTTATCTAGATTTATACTATTGAAATATTCAAGTTTTCAATATTTCAATAACTCATCCATTAATACCATTCATATTTTCAACCGAATAAAAACACAATATATGCCATACATTTTTAACAAAGTTTTTCGAAGTTTTATGTAACAAAAAGAAACCTACATTATTTAATTTTCAGAATGAACAAGAGTATTCGAAGCTAATTAAATATCCTAGGTGATGAATATCCCACATAAACAGTTGAAAATAAATAAATCCACCCCCACTATAATTTTTATATCTCCCCTATTCGAGTATCGTATCTCCTTAATCTTATCTGGAAATGAAATTAGTTCTCTGACGTTTAGTCGATGGATGAGCAAGAGCATCAGAGACGTAAGTTCGCAAATTCCTCGAGAGATACTTTTTGATGAAGCAGAGGTCAGGGGTCAGGAAAGATGAAACGCTTTCCGTTTTCCGTTAACATTAATCTCAGATGGTGTACTGGCCACCATCTCGCGAGTAGTAAACGTCAGAATCAGTGACGACCCCAAATCTGCAATGAGTTCTCGCCAAGGGGTGAAAAACCACTAACGGCGTCGACTGGTCCACCCTTATTCAGCCTCCGAAAAACTCAGTCTGAACCTCAGCATTTAATAAAACGTACTCCATTTAATAAAAGCCACTCCAGGGTGGCTCTGAGAATTTCCCTCTTTTTTTAATCACTGGGCCTCTAATCTTCCTTTATGTGTCTGGGGAAAAAAGAATTTTCAACTCTTTCAGATTTTTTCAAAAATCTTAAGGGGTGGAATTCAGTCTTCTGTATTCATAAAATAAATGTGGGATTAAGCAAAAATTGTGAGTCACCCTCGTGGAAATCGTAGTAAGGTATGAAATGAAATATGCGTTGTGCGAAGAATATTTCTCTCTAATCGATAGAGCTCTCGACTCTTCATTCCTTTGTCCAAGGAGACATAATGCACAGTCCCCCAATACGTTTTCGCGTTAAACTTGGAATTTATAGAAATCTTCTTGCCGAGAGACGTATTTGAGTAAAGTCCCGAAACTTGAGAAGCCTCCAGGCTTTCGAGTCGCAGTTGCGAAAGGATGGTGGAGGGAAACTTGGGGGTGGAAATACTCCCCAAAGCATCCATTCCGTTATGCCCCTTTGCCTCATCCTTTGCTCACCGACTCATCGTTTCCTATTGCCCCCTCTTCTACCCCTCTTCTTGGAGTTTTCGACCTCCAACCCCTCCAGTCCACCACTTCCATTTCCTCCATCCTTCTCAACTGCGAAGTTCTCCGGCCGCGAACAAGGATATTGTTAGAAGTTTCTTGCGAAATATGTTCGGTCTAAGTATACATATAGTATATGCATGTAGTACGTAAGTACATGTGCGGTTAAGTACGCGTTTTCCTCTGCGTTCCTATTTCTTGAAAGCTGCCGGCTTTCGTAATTGGATGGCACGATAATTGAACGAAGGGGATGAAAGGAAGAAAAAAAAAGGAATGAGACGCTATAGCGGTAAAAACGAAAACTGGAGATAGAAGTTTTCGCACGTAATCTCGAGATCGATAAAAGTATACTTGTTAACTTTTTTTCAAATAATATATGGACCACTGACAAGTTCAGCATTTGTATGTATACCAATTACGAAGACATTAATATCATTTTTATCTGGTTAAGTTAACCGCAAATTCTGGTTAATAAGACTAGAGAAAAAAAATGGGGTTGAAGTTTCAGACGTATCCAATGATTTTTTACATTCTCGTCAGAGAGAATGTATTTTATTGTTTGATTTACATTTATTGGATTGAAAATATCAAAAAAATTACCAAATACATTAAAGTTTCTATGTTAAAATTAAAATTAAACAATATATCTTCTGAAAACGCTTTCCATAAGCTTCTTTTAATGAACGAACGAAGTTGACGAAGGATAAAGGCTAAAGCAACAGAAGGAAAAAAATGTGGTGGCTAGTTGGAGGTCACAGTGGATGTTATCTATTTGGGGTGCTCGAGGCAATGTTATAAAAAGAAATCAATTCGTCATTGTAAACAAAATTCTATTTTAATCCGCCAATACTACTACTACTCTTTTAAATAGTAATTTCAATTAGAAAAATTGACCTATTATATATATTACCTATATATATATATATTTAGAGTAATTTGAATCGGCGTATAAAGAAAGCCGCTCGGTAAGCTGTTGAAATTATATCTGAAATGAGTTTCGACATTTCGATTAAGGGCACTCTTATGTAGCAGATGATGGAATCTCACCAAGAAAATTATAGAGCTAGGAGAACACGACTGTGGGTGGAAACGGTTTTCAAGGTAGATCGTAAATTACCTCTTGCTAAGCCAATTGCGAATTTTGGCTTTCCTTGTTTTTGGAAAAAGCAATGAAAGCTTTTTATTCTCGTGAAATGCGTTTCAGAATTTTCCACAAGGTAATAATCTAATTTATTAACTTTGTTCAAGTTCTTCACCTCCTACTTTATGTATGACTCTTATATGTGACGAAAATAAACTCCCACTTAAAGTATTCTTTAACATATGTATGGCTATAATATTAACGAATTACGTCTATCATTCTGATTATTTTAATAAGAATTGCTAGTTAAAACAACTAGAATGCTAGTTAAATCAACCAGAATTCTGGTTACTTTAACCAGAAAAAATAGTTAGGGTATATTTAACTCAAAATTCTAGTTAACTTAACTAGGCGTTTTTTTGAGTGTACAAATAAAATGAACAAAACTTTTAAAAAAGTTTAAAAAGAGCTTCTATTAGTCAGAAACTGAAAAGAAATTTGTTGGAGTGCATAAAGCTCTTTAATGAGCTATGTCAAAAGCACAAAATTCGTTTCATATGTTAAATAGTTCTGGCTTTTTGAAAAGTAAAGAGCAGTGACGATGTAAAGCATGTCAGCGTATGGTATTAGAGTGGTTTTGACTTCTATATCTCTTGTCCTCCACAGTCTATGGCTGTTGAACCGCAACCGCTTTGTAGACACGTAATATTTTCTAAATATACGCGTACGGTACATATATGTTCACCTAAATGAGAAACGACGACGTTGCTCATAAATTTCAGGTTACTCTGAAACCTTCAGAAAAAAGCGATGTTTTTTCTTGGCTAAATGCTCGCCTAACGAATCCACTGCTCGTCCGGCATTTGAAGCGCTAGTTGTTGTTCACCCAGCACGGACAATTACCCGAGTTCCACCTGAAAACGGGCTGAAAAAATATGATAAATCACCGCCACGACCTCTCCAGTTTAAAACGTGGAACTGAACAATGCTGCAAAATAAAGGCCGTCAAAACTCGCGTTCGTAGTTGCATTTCTTTTCAGTGTTCACTCGTTCGAGAGATTTTCATTTATACAAAAATAACAAAAATTTGTTTATGCCCAGACTACCTTCATTAAGGAAATTCTTAAAGGCAGTTTCTTCATTTTATCCTTGAGACCGAAAAAATATAATTTCTCATGTACAAGATAAAATAATCTCCATTCTTCCCTGAATTTTATGAAAATTAAATAAGTTTTTCCCTAATAATCAAGCTCTAAAGAGCTAATTTGTGTGATCCTGTTATTTGAGTAACGAGGAGTTGGTAATTAAAGCGCTTTCTGAGGGCTTATAGAGCATCATAAGGTCTGGCCGCCCCAACTCCATATTATCTACCTTTTAGCACAAACTCAAGACTCACCCTCGCGCTTCAACCCTCATCGTGTCTCAAGAAAGCGTCCTTCTTAACCGCAAACTAGAGCCCTTCCGGACACTTATTGCATCATGGTGAATCGCAAATGACATCATCACTACCAACACAGTAGTCGTCATCCACTTCACTAACCGCAAATCGCAGCTGGATGCTGTAACACTAAGGGGTTGCAAATGCCGAGGATGGCTATTTGTCTTCATTCAGTTCCACGTGGCACAGGGGGTGGTGGACCCTCATTATCACCTCGCCATATCCATCCTGATTAGTCCTAAACATCCGGTGAACTCACGAACCAAGGCCATATCTTCTGACTGGATGCCCGGTCCATAACAAACCACATTTCACCAATCGTATGTTGCTCGATGATTTGAAACATGTTCATGTGTGACCTAAATCAATTGATTCTGTAAATTCTGAATTACCTTGGAATCCACAAACCCAAATTTCGAAACCATTTATCAGTAAACGAATCAAGATGGCATTGATCTCCCGTCTCTATCGAACTATCGATTAAATCAGTGTCATCATTTATTCAATGCGAATTTTCAAATGCATTATACCTTTACATCGCTCATTGGAAGAGCTTCATTTCATAATAGGCGTCTATAATTTAAAACCGAATTAAAATCTAGCTTTTATATGATAAAAATGTACGACATTCGGTCAACCTTGCACCGATTCCAAACGGATTTCATTATTTACATCTTCTTCTTGCCTCCGGTGCCAGTTTGGCAAGGTCACGCGCCTGAAATCTCAAGCACGACTTATAAAGTCAGATTAGACCTTCGCCGAGTTCTTGAAGGAAATTTTTCTCGTTTTCAATTCAATGGGATTCTATTCCCGAGTTTTGCGTCACTCGACAGCCACAGGAAAAAAAAAGTTGGAAAATTTTTCATAGCAGAGTACCTCGGTAAGGACATCACATTTCGGCGAGTGGCGCGAAGGTCGCATGCTTACAGCAAGAAAACTTTCTTCCATTTCTTTTCGACAATTGGTTTTCAAGTTTTTACTGACAATGAGTGTTATATCTAACCAAGAAATATGTTCGCTACTTCTCTGTGTTTACATTGCTTATCACAATTTACCTAAATTTTTCAATTCCTCATTTCCCAGCCCGCTTGTCTTCATATTTCTTCTTTTCGCAGTTAAAACAAAGAAAACTGACTTGCAAGATGAAATCCTGAACAGATGTGAAATCCTGAAACGCGAAGCGTGAAATGCTCGTAGCTTATACTGAGGTGAAGAAAGGAATTTCGTTCTTAACCTGGCATTTGCAAGTTGCAAAAGGGTTAAGCTAGTCGAAAGGATGATTCGCTCAGCTAGATAGTTGGTGGGTTTGCTTTCCGGAGCTGTTTATAATAATTTAAACCAAACGGGGCGGAAGAGCTGCGGATATGAGGCTCCACGTCTTTAACCTCTGGATAACATTCCACCCTTCCGTTCTCGTCCCCGATACCGCCGTTCTATCTGCGAAGTGCACTCTGAATGTAGGAAAGGGTGGGTAGTTGAAGCTGACTGCCTAGCTAGCTAGCTGGCTGGTTTTACCCGTTGCATCTCTCTTCCTTCTTCTCAAGACTCGACTGCACAGTGAACACTGAACACCCTGCACACCCTCCCTTACTGATGCCAAGCTAAGGTGGAAACTACTTCTTCGGGCGGAATATGCCGCATGACGTCAACCACCGGAACTGCACCGAATTCCCTCGAGCATTACGCATTTACACGAGCTTTCCACGTCGTGTTTTCGCTCACTGGTGGAGCGAAGAGTACCTACGATGCGGAATCTCAAGGCAAAATTTATACTTCTTCTTTTTTGTCCTTTCTTTATTTGCTCGCCACGTGACCGAATCTTACGAGGCCGCGCAATATTTTTCCCCCCTCCGTGTCTTGTATACCGGAAACGGGAGCTTCGAGGAAATCTAGGGGTTGATTCGACAGGAAATGCGGTCGCTGAGTCGACTCGATGTACATCCCTTGGTATTGCTGTTAGTATGGGAGCGTCATGTCATTCACATTAAGCATTTATGGATCTCCATCTCCGGCTTTGAGCATCCCGGGAGGATTAGTAGAGTTCAATAATAATCATCTTCGCTTGTAAAGGTTTATTATAGCCAACTAGGGTTATTATAGCTAAGGTTAACAATAATATTCTGTTGCACAACTTGTATATGATTGAGTCATGTTAACGTTTTAATATATAATAATAATTTAAATTTGATGCACCTGCTTAATTGTAAATATGCAAATGTACACAGAGAGAAAGGTATGGTTGGACCAACTAGATGCATAAGGATAAATATGGCACAACCATATCATATGGTTGCTGCAACCATATTTATAGTTTCTGCAGTCAAATTTGGGTCAGCACAACCAAATCGCTGAACCTTCAGACCCTAAGAACGAAGGAAGAAATAAATTTCATAGGCGAAATCATAAAAAGTCGATGATTGGGAAACGTGTTGCTTTCTTTCCTACTGACCCTTGACATGGATGTTATCAGATGTGCCCTCGATTATTAATCTGTATATATCTCGTGTAGGTTATTTAGAGAAAGAGAATTGAATGGAATAAAAGAAATGGAAATAGGCGATTCTATCTTAAATATACTACAAGTTAACCTTAATGAAAAAAATATGGTATTGAATAAATTTTATTAAAGTCTTATGAAATCTCGTGAAATCCGTTCAAATTTCGTTAAAAGTCCTTAAACTCACTTAAGATCTCACAAAATATCGTTAAATCCGTTAAAATTATCTAAAATTCCCTCAAATCTCGTTAAATGACTTAGAATTCCTAAAAATCCAATAAAATCTCATCAAATCCCTTACAGTTCCTTAAAAATCCAAAAAATTTGTTGAAATGTGAAATCGCTTAGTATCTCTAAAATCTCAAGAATTTTCATAAAATCCCTTTGCAATTTTATATCTTTTTTATATTCGAATATTATTAATTATTCATACAATATTCTCTCTGCGCTCTGCAGCGCAAGTATAATATTCCTAGTTTATAAAAATAATATAGAATTACAGATCCACCATGATTGAAAAATAGTGAAGTATATTCACTATAAATGAAGTAATTAGCATCCTGCTTGAAATTCTGCAGCGATTGTCGTCTGATAGGAAAAAAGGTCGTATATAGGGTGAAAATAAAGCGTGAAGAGGAGAAAAACTCAGACCGCGAGAGTCGAGGCAATATTTTTCACTTTGCCACGTTTCTTTGTCTTTGTTTTTCAATCCATCCCTTTGGAGAGCGACGAGTGCCACCAAATGAAAATCTATCGATTGTTTTCCACTGTAAGCGGGTTTAATTTAATTTGCCACTTTGTCGTCGAAGCTGCTGTAGAGAGCTGCAGGGACTATTCTTTCAAGATCGATGGTCGTTAGCCTTCCAGTAGCCATCCAATGACCAGCCCTTTCCACCCACTACCCGTACCAAAACGATAAAACCACCGCTGACCTTACCCCATTTCAAATCGAGCGTTGGTCGAGTTTGCGACTGATCGACGACTATTAGATAGATTTAAACTTTATCTCGACGTTGCAGACAGTCCTACGGTACGAGAGCGCCAATGACCGGCAATTGCAGTTCCTGCTAAAGGTGTTCGAACATCTAGAAAACCACTCTCGTTCACGGTCTATATACGGTGACCCTTTTTTTGTTTTCGCCACTGGAACGTAAACCCTGCGAAATTCACCTCTAAGCTTCTTTTCACGATGGTTCCGGAACCTTCGACCAAAAATATACGACTTCCCTGCGTGTGAAACTGGCGCTGAAAAATAGACCATTTCTCTCTGGAACGGTATTTTAGTTTTGGGTTTAGTCCTCTGTTGCGATAAACTCCAAAGACGCTCAACGAAACATGTTTTCCTTTTTTATTATCACTAGAAAAGGGTTTTTGGTTTTTATTATCAAGTGTAGGGCATGAAATATTTTCATGCTGGAATACAAACTGCATTTTTTGCATCGTTGTTTCAATTTATGATCCGGGGGATTTGACTGGTGTCTCTAATATGGGAATGAAGTTTCAAACGTCTATTCGGACGACTTTTTTTATTTTTTAGTTTATATCCCAAAAATAGTTTGTTTTTTATTTACTAATGGCACTTTAGAGTTTAAAATATGAGTGAAGTTTTTGATCCGGCTCGATATTCTGCAGCTTCTGTCGTTTGTATTTTTTGATTAAGTAGAAAAAAATATAAAATGACATTATGAATAACTGCATTATCGAATTTTGCCGAAGTTGAAACGTCCATGAAAATAGCCATAACTACTTTACGAGAATCGATATTCATAATTGAAACAGCGTTACTGAAATGAGGGCTTGATTTAATCTATTACTGTTCGTAATTGCTAGATTGTAATTACCTGGAATGGTATGAATTTCCAGAATCCTAAGCCAATCGACGTGTTAGTGGATAATCATGAGACGGAAAGCCATAGACAGGGTGAGCGATGGTTTGAAACGTGGAGGAGAGAACGTCCTTTGCATATGGATCACAACATTAACACTCTAGTGTGTCACGAGCTGTAATGCAAAACAGCATGCTGTTTATACAATTATTCCAGTTAGACGATTTTGTAGGAAAAAAATAAAAAATCATCCCTATTTTTATTCTGCAGAAAAAGGGAGAAATTTGAAAAATTTTGTTGATGAATACTATTCGCATTCCGCACTTCACTGCCTTTGCCAGATTGTTTTGCATAAAACAACATTTTGGCTACCTGCTATGCAAAATATCCAGTTTTGAGGAACCTGGCATTTTTTCCACTTTTTGTTTTTCAATTTATATTCAAATGATTCATTCGAGTTTCAGCAGAAGTTTTAAAAAATCTTTGAAATTACTGTGCGTTTTTTATGGTATACTAAAGTTTTTTTTTATATATACATATGTGTAAAGCAAAGCAGGGGAAATGATAAATAGTAGAAAATATAGTAGTGCACTATTCTTATGTCCTAGCAATCAAACTGCTGGAAGTGACGTGGGCGTAATGCTTCCACAAAAATGCAACCTCGCCTCCTCAACCCATTCTAGGAATATGGAGCCTTTTACAGCCGCATCTCGTAAAGCGTAAATCACAGAATGCGCTGGTCCTCCTTTATCAGACTTTCAAATTCTTTATTCCCTCTTAGAAGAAGAGTGCCTTCACGCAAACGTCCTCTTATTCTTCCTCCCGCCTTGTAGCTAAACATACTGCGTTTTATATCTATTGTTGGGAGAGAAAACAGGAAAGTGTCCGTCAGTCAGACGAATTACATTTTGCAAATGTTAAATATTTCACAATATTCCATGTAAGGTATTATAATATTTTATTTATTTTATATTTATATTTATATATTTATATTTTATTTTTATATTTTATTTCTTTATAATATTTTATATAACTACTAGCAGAAATTTACTCTAGGCGTTGCCTGGGATTTTGAAAGATTTCAAGGGCTTCTAAAGTATTTAAAAAAACTTTAAATGGTTTTCAGGGATTTTATTTGATTTTATAGAATTTCAAGTAATTTTAAGGGATTTTAAGGGCGTTTATTTGGTCTTATGGAATTTAGAGGGATTTCGGAAGAGTTCACAAGATTTCAAAACAAATTGGAAGAGTTTTGAAAATATACTAATGAATTCCAAGGTATTTTGAATGTTTTAAACGATTTTAAGACATTTACAGAAGACTTAAAGGAATTAATTGTTTAAACAATGTCAAAGTTCAAATGTTTTTCATCAAAATATAATTAAAGGATTAAACAACTGTTAATTAAGAAAAATTATGTAATTTAGTCTGCAATACTACACATTGATTAGGTGCTGTTTAGGGGTTTGACATAATACTAATCAGTTTAGATCATATTGGCAATATGGAGACTATATATTAGCAATCTGTATTGCCTAAAGGATGTAATTTCAAGGTGTACGTGATAGTCAGAATACAGCTGAACATTATCAAGTTCTGTGAGAAAACGACGGTACTTCCTACTTCCTACTTCTAAAAATATGATATAGGTAGAAACTAATAAGTTTCATAAGAATCAGAAATAATTGTAATATTGGAACTTCAAAGAAACAAATACAACATAGAAATACGTCAGAGTGAAAATTTAGGAGAGTTCTTTGAAATATAATTAGCACGACAATGTTGAAGACTAATAAAGGCTGCGGAGAGAACATCATATAGGTTACGAAGGTAAACGCTAGGGGAGATAAGAAATCAGTCTGCGACGTATTCCGACGTTCTGACAGAAAGTCGGAGAGGATGTTCAAACAAATGAGGAGAGAGGTTAAAGCTCTCATAGCGCGAAAGTAATTAACTTCAGACCCAGGCACAAGCAGCTTTCCACTGCCGTAAAATTCGTTATTACCTTACTTAATGGATCGACTCAAAAAATGTTTAATCTACTCCTTTCGCAGTAACACTGACACGTCGCCTGTGTTTATCGACCATCGTCATTCGGAGACTTATGGCTTGCTCAATTTTAACCCTAGTGTAGCATCGCTTCCCTTTAATTAGTCAACTCTGATGTAACGTTGTAGGAGGGTTCTTTTTTTTCGATAAAATGACAAGGAAAGAATGAATTGACAAATTTACCTCTTCAATTTTGCTCATTGTTGGATAAAAGATGATAGAAAGGGATATAAACAGAAAATAGATAGGCCATTCTTTATGAATTCAAAGGATTAGGGAGGTGTTACTTTTAAACAAGTGACAAGTAATTTCTTAATTGCGAGAGAAAGGGAAAGAATGAGTCAGAGATTCCTATTAAAGAAAATGAGAATGGCGAAAGGAGGGAAAATAAGTAAAGAGAGGAAAGAGTAAGAGAAAGGAAGGTAGAAATAATATTGTTCCTGAAACAGAGATCCGTGCAACTGTTATAAAAACTAATCCCGTAATAGGCAACTTGCTCCAGCTCCGCAGCCTCTTGCTTTAGAAGGGATGAAAAAGAAGGAAAGGAAAGAAAAGGAAAGAAAAGGAAAGGAAAGGAAAGGAAAGGTCGGCTGCTGGAAGAAGTAAAGAAGACGGGCAAGATCTGCTTCAAGAGCAGCAACGGTTCGTAGCGGACGGAAAAATCCGGCCATCTTTTACTCCTGCCACATTTTCCACCCAGAATTAAAAGCTGTTCTTGTACGAGCACCTCTTAATTGCATCATTACTGTAATATTTGTCAAATCCAGTTCTCAAATGCAGGCAATATTTATCTCTTAATTTACCAAGAGGATCTTCCCTTTTTTTCTGACGATTCTAAATAAATTACTATTTTTCCACGAGAATTACATTTTGCGTTTGAATACGCACAGGGAAAAACAATTATATCAGGCAGTAAAATATTTCCCCGAAACGAACGAAATTGCCAATACATATTTTTGAAACAGTGAAATTGAATTTGCAGCATCCGCAAATTCAATATATTTCTCTTTCTGGTTTGCTGCTATGCATTTTTTTGTAGATTTTACTGAGAAAATATTTTAGATAATTTAATTCGATGTTATATAATCATGTTTAATATAAATTGTCATTATTTGAATCCTTCCTGAAAAATTGCTGATAAATTTTTTTTTAATCTCGAGGTTTAGTGATTCTTTGCCTGCCTGTCGATGCACGACCTGATCAGATAAAAATACGCTAGTTCAGCATACACCGAAGTGAATTTCACCCTCCTATCTTTTCTAAGAGTACTCACCTCTTCCCTCTCTTCACTTATGTTCGTTCTCTCCATTTGTTTTTTACAAGATGTTTCAGAATTTCTTGTCCTTAAATGAAATTATCAAAAAAAATTCTAGTCACAAAAGTCAAGTCCTTAGAATAAATTCCGATGATCCTGAAGATAATAAGGATGCTTCGTGTGATCATATACTAGGATTATTCAAATTTTTCAAGACCCTGCTGCGGGATTGCTTGGGTGGTGGATATATTTGTGGGAAGTGGTCTGAATACTGGTTGGTGGACGCTTTGCGAAGATCTCAGAATTTTATGGGCACGCATAATACAATCTAAAAATGTTTACAGACTTCCAAGCAGGTGTAAAGTCAATATATATAATGTTTGGGTTATCACCCCAATGTGTTCAGCATAAGATGATATGATAAGAGGATAGAGTAACACGAGTGGGAAAAAAATGCCATTAAACCTTCCAATTTTTTTAGGTTTTTTATTTGTTGTACAATCCTTGATAGAAAAAAAGTATTAGACATTCAGAAAAAAGACAAACTTTCTGAATACTTATATTTTATATCGTATACTCATGAAATCTACCAGTGATCAAAATAATAATGATGGTGAAATCGTATAGACGTTGAATCTATTCATGATTATGCAAACAGCAAGACTGGCAAACTTTCTCATGAAAGAAAGTTGTTTGCACTTTTCAATCGAAATAAGTCACTCCTATAGACAACTATTTCCATAAAGTTTCCAAAGCCGTTCGATCCACCACCTCAGACTTTAAAAAGGTGAATGCCGTACTGACGGTTCTTCTTTTTTAACTCAGAAGGGAAAATCTTTTTTAATAAAGCCTTCATCATTTTTTTTCCAAGATCGTCTGCAGGCTCCAAAGTTTTTCAAACAGGATTAAAATTAACAGCGTCTGGAAGGATAAGGTAAGGGCTGAACATATCTGAGAACAGGAAGAGGATCGACACCATTATCAACACGAGTAATGAAAGTTTCAGTTGGAGAGCTGAAATGATAAAATGCAGGAAAATATTTCCAGTGAAATGTTAATTAAGAGTGGTAAAAAACCTCGGGGGGTATATTCGCTCTACTGAAGGTATATTTGATTAAACGGTTTATAACTACGTGTTTTTATAACACATAAATCATTACCCTTAATTATATATATTTATGATTTGAATTAATATTTCTGTTCTTATTATTTCTCATTCCTTCACCCCTCTCATTTAGGCTCCTTGTCTTCCGCAGCTCCCATTCCTCATCTTACAGTTTTACTTATAAAAACATGAAAAAGATCTCTGTAGAATACATTGGACACTCAGAAAACAGTTTCTTCGATATACGGTAGAAGAAAAAAAATTTTTTAATTAAAAAAAGTTTGTTTGCTTCAAACGTCCTTGAGATATTTTTCATCGCTCAAAAAAAAGTTCTGATTGAAGTTATTAGACGCTAGTCTGGTTATCAATATAACCTGAATGTCAAACCAGAAAAATATCTAATAAAAAATTCTGATCATTCTTACCAGAAATTCTTATTACATTTATCAAAAAAACTGATTAAAATAACCAGAAGATTATCAACCAAAAACTCCTAATACTATTTTTTTGTGTGATCAATAACTACAGATCTGTTAAAGAAAAGTGTAATGATGCGCAAGTATTTTTCTGGCAGATTGAAAGAAAATCTGGTAAATGAGGAAGAAAGTGAAAGTACAAGAAACGCCACGGCGCAGTGATAATAACAGTAAGCGAAAAAAGTTTCGTAATTACAAAGGGTTTAAGATCAGAATAAGGGCAAAAAACACTTGGTCCATTCAGAAAAGAACGACGATCTCACGATTTCTCCCTACATCATAGTCTGTATAGTCGCTATACAGGCTAGGAACTCATTCCCTCGCTTACTTTCAAGGTCGTTAATCAATGTCCTCGCGCTGCCGTGATTATTCTTTCTGGTCGTGGAGAAATAAAAAAAAGACGTCGTTATTTTTTGCGAGTGTTCGCCCCCCGCTTCTCCCTTCTTGTCACTACCGTTATACATCTTACACTTTTGTGGCCATTCTGACCGAAATACATACAATCGGGTCCAAACATGGACAAGTACGCAAAGGATAACGCGACCGTGTTGGAGGACAATTAGGGCAATTTCAACGTTGCAGGAAGTGACATCAGCTTGTCGTGTACCCTTCCAACCATTGTTCGCGACACATGCCATCCTCGCCTTCGTGCCCGTAATTGTGAAACCTCTCAGCTATGAGAGAAACCCTGGTTATCCTACAAAATTTACCACACTGTCAAAAACTGTTGGTCTTGTTATGGTAATAAAGGAACTTCACGAATAAATAAGATCAACCCCTATTACTCAACTCGAAAGTTAGCTCTAATTGTAAGAATAACAATGCACGGGACATAAAATAAGATGTATCAAATTTTGGGGCTATTTTTAGACTTCAAAGACCCCAAAATCCAATTTTACGATGTCAACCCCTAGCATTATTATGAATAATTGGATTGAATTACCAGAAATTTGATGAAATCAAGAAATTGAGATTGATTAAATGGAAGCGGGTTTAATCATGGATTAGGGATGCTAGGGGGTATTCAAACACCACATACACACGATACGTTGGAGTCTGTAGACGGCAGATGAGTTATTAACTTCCCGTAAGCACACCTATCGACCAATCATGATAATTCGTCGAATCCCATAATCAGAATTTCGGAACATACAAGCCACTTCGATTATCGAAGATTCTATGCTAAATGATGTCATAAAATTTAGTAATCATTGCCTGATTTAATTAAAAAACATAATAAGCTTATAAAGAAGCTTTTATTCTTTAATAGTCTTCCATTGAAAAGCTCTTATTTTTTATTTATTATCAATTATCTTTTATTAAATCATTAACACAAGTAAGTCCGAGGTACATTTACGAATGAAATGCAAATTTGACACGTAAAATCAGTCAATACGTATTGTGTTCTCAAGAAATAATGTGAAAAGCGATATCGGAATTCAAATAGCTGAGTAAACGATATCGGAATTTAAAGTGTCCCTCTGTCGATTCAATTCTGCGCGTACCCATTAGTATTGTCGAGCAATTAGTATAGTAACCTCTTGAAGTCGACGGCACCTCGTGCTAAATTAAATTTAAATTAACTCGATTGCAAGAGAGTTCTAGAAATGTTCTTTGCCTTTTTAAATTAATCAAATAACAAATTTATGTGTACAGTAATTTTCTTCCAGAGAGGAAAATAAAAGGAGAATATAATTTCATTTTATCTTCTTGTTTCTGTATTTAAACGAGAGCGCTGCCTCGAGAAACAATCAATATTACTATGTATTTGATGAATTTCGAGGCAATTAAAAATACAATAAGACTTTTCAATAAGAGTTTTCGTCAAATATTAAGGGAAAATTGAATTGGCCTTTGGTATATCCTTTTAAAGTCCTAAAATAAAGGTCAAGTTCGTCAGCAAACCATTTCGCTGGTGATGGGAGAGAAGGGAAAAGAAAGAGGTAAACGGTATCAGTAGTATAGGTCCATGTTTAGTCAGCCGAAAATCCTGAAACAGTGGAGGCGTTGATTTTTCATATTATAATGGAATTAGCGAATTTTCTGTACGTATAATTTCTGTAAGCTTAATTAAAAATGTAGCCATTCGTACTAAAATTGCAGAAGAGCATTTGGGGACGTAATTGGTTCGAGTAAAATCCAATATCGAGGACCTTGAACATCGTAAAAGTCGTGGAGCTCGTAACATAGGTCGTTAACGCTTCCTTATTTTCAATCGTATTCTGCTGATTCTGCAACCATCGACACGCGCGTCCCTGTCGAGGCTCGTGTCCGGTTTGCGTAATGACCCATTCTGATATAACTTCTTTTTTGTCAATTAAGACACCCAGAGCAGAGAATCAAGTTTCTTCCGACAAAAAAAAAACAAAAGTATGGTAAGTTAGTATATATTAAGTTTAAAATTCCTGAAAATTTTTCACAGAAATTTATTATTCTATAAAAGCATCAGAATGTTAGACGTATTTATTAAACGTTCTAGAAACAATATTTCTAAAGGATTCTTTAAAATTTCAGAATATTTCAAACCGTGGTATTTAAAATCCTCAAGATTCCTGCAGAATTACAGCACTTTCTGTACTTTTAAAGTCAGAAGGTAAATTTCAAGAATTTGAAATGCCACTTTTTTTTTAGTATGTAAAATGAGAATATTTCTGAAGAAATGTTAATGCTAGATATTAATTTACTGTGATTCTTTTGCAAAGCTTTTAGAGAAAATCAAGCTTGTTAAAGAGAGAGTCTACTGCTAATCTGAGAGAAAACTGAAGAAAGGGAATTAAATATTAAATAACATCTGTCACTCCCTCTTTCGACGAGGTGAATCTCTTTTATTCGAGCTGCTTTCCTGCTTCGTCTACTTCTACTCTACGTAGACAATTCAAATTAGACCTTAATTAATTTTTAATTAAATTCAATTAATTTTTCTTCAAGACAAGGTTAAATTATACAGAATCATTTAGTTTTCTTTTTAACATTGGTTTGATTAAGTTCCTGAAATATTTATTACATTGTTTTTTCATTAATAAGAATAACAAAATCGACTTTGTAATTATTTTCAAATACTTTATTAGTATCTTTTCAACCATAATGATATGCATATAACTGCATCAGTCGCTCTTTGATTTTCTGCTCGTCGAGTTGGCTATTGTTCTTGAAAGTCGTTTGAACTCAACTTTAATTAATAATAGTGTTCGATTGCGTAATTTATTTTATTATTCATCGACAGAATCATCAGATCCTTTCAACTGAACTACCATTGTTCCTTCTCGATTCTCTTTAACCAAATCAAATTGACAATTATAATTTATATTCATATACAAAATAAACCAAACACTGTTAGTTAATATCAAATAGAACAAACAGCCTATTGGCAGTAATTGTGGTTTGCAGTCAACGTTCTCCATTTACTCGTTTGCTCACATTTCAATTGTGATTTCTATTTCTGGTACCATTTTCAATCCTTGTTTTATTAAAACTATACGATGAAATTGGTTCTACCCTATACACAAAATATCAATTGCACTTAAAAATACTTTTACATTGAATCACGTGATTCCATTAGTTAATAATAAAAAGGTTCAGTTCATTTCTCACTTCCTCACTTTGGACGAAAATTGTTTCCATTTAGTACATAAATTTATGCAAAATTATGTACCAGCAAACGTTAATCGAACATAGAAATTAATCGGATTATTCGTGTTCAGCGCATATTCGTTATTAATACATACGAATTCCTATTCGCCAAATGATTATTTATTTCAGAAATAGCCTCCACAGTTCAGATTCGTTAACGAAAAAAGTTTAAAGCTTCCCTCATCGAAACTGTAGTCAGTGTCACAAAATTGGTTAATAAAAAATCGGCAAGATCTTCAGCATTGTTAATACAAGCAGGAGGTCCTTTTAAGTTAAGTTGAAACAAACCAAGACAAGGTTCAGGACTCTAAGCTTTGTAATATTGCCGCAATCTTCACGAAGTTGAAACAAGGCGCGAACTTTTCGTGACAATTAAGAGCTCTCTCTCTCGTTCGCTACCTCTCCTTTTCCAACCCCCTAAGTCTTTCAACCCACGACACCCCCATCAACTGCAGCACACCCAAGCCAAAGGGATTCGCAAACCTGAGTCGTGACATTTAAATACGTCGACACCGAAGGTAACTCTGGTAAACTATTTCGTGACGTTGAATAGCTCTAGCTGGGCTAACGATGCTTCAGCCCCTCGTACCCTCGGGCCTCGGGACTTACAAGTTTATTAACCCTGGCTTAGTAGTAACGAAAGCACGACCGCTTTCAAGTCCTAGAACTACAAGTTCATTTTTGGAGAGCAGTTGCATCACTTGTTTGACAAGCGAAATGTATGTTATGTAGCTTAAATGAAGGTAACTGTTTAGAATGTCTGCTAGAGATGGAGAAAGTAAAATCATTTTAAAAAAGGGCTGGAAAGGAAGAAAGGGTGGACAAGATTTTTTTTTCTCAATTCACCGTGTGCTGTAAGTCTTGTGATGACTGACATTTATATAAATGATAGTCTGTCACTGATTACAGAGTTCGGTAGATATAGAAGATTGGATGGTCTTATGCTTTGAAAACCGAACTTTGAACCCATGGTATAGTTAGTAGAATAGGGTCAAAGGACTCTGTGATAGTATTCACTCCACCTCGGTTACGAGGTGTATTTTTGTTGATTTTATTAAAAGATGCCTCTTAACCAGTGCTATTTAAAAAAAAGTGATGTTAACATATATCTCAAAAATATCGAACTCATTGTTGTGGAAAACAAATTGACATTTTTCGCAATATTAAAGTCCCTTGATTTTAAAAGTAAAAGTCCATAAAAGCCCGTGAAATCTTGTGAAGCCCCTTGAGATCCCTTAAAAACTTATAAAATTACTTAATATCCCATGAAAAATGGTTATTAAATTCTTGAAAGAGAATTAAAAATAATGTCTTAAATTCAAAAGCAGCTAAATTACGTCGTTATTTCTTGAGAAGGAGAAATCGTAATTAGTACTTTTTTTGGGAAAGTTTTAAAGTGATTCCTTCTCTCAAACGTTTCTTTCCTTATACTCTTGACGAATTTTTTCCCTCTCGTGTACGAAGTAAACCACTACAGGCACTAATCAGTCATTCAGGTTGCCCGGAGTAGCTCGGATATAGCGAAGGGCTTGAGAAAACTTTAACTTTATGAATCACGAAGCATACCTTATAAGGGGGAGGATCTAAATAACCCCATCATAATCCATCGGCCACTGATCGCAGTCTTCTTCGCGACTAAGAAGAGGGCGGACCTTAGGCGGGTGCCCGGATATGAGTCGTTAGTCACTGTCTCACACAGGAGCGACTTACTCGGTTTTTAAATTAATAGCGTCGGTTTTGCGATACTTATTACACGCTTCCAATGACGTTGAATCTCGAGTGTAAAAACAAGGAAACTATCCTTTTTTAAACTCACACTAATTTAAAAGTCGTTTTCCAGAGTAGAAATAAAGGTTGATATAATAGTGTCAGTCAGAAATTCTGAAACCTGCGGCGATATATTTTTATATATATTTTTATATATATTTTTATATATTTTTTTATAACACAGAGAGACAATTTATTAGATGACCAAAAAAGAATTGAATTTTAAGAATATCATCAACCGAATCGATATATCTCTTAATTTCTGAGCTTTTTCGGCCAGGGCATTTTTCCATCCCTTTTCAAAAGATTTTCAATAGTTCTTTGTCAGTGGAATGTTTCGCAAAGCTGTAATATCTAGATTCAAGAAAGAAGAAATAAAAAAAGATTCAAAAGGGCTAAAAATGAGATGGGTCAAGAGAGGATAACTTTGAGAATCCATTACAAAAGCATGAAAATGAGCACTAAAATCAGAAGAACCGCATAACATCAGTTCCAGCTTCACATAAAAGACTGAAAAAGTTTCGTTCTTAAATATTAGCACTTATATAATTACTATTAGAAATCTTAAAAAGCACTTATAAGAAAATTTCATTGTTGCTATCTTTCAGAAGAAAGGTATTATAAAAAAGAATACAAATTATTGGAAGCTGCTCGAAGAACGAAAATAGGGGTATCTTTTATAGCGATGCTTTTTATTGGAGATCAATAAAAGATTATCTCGATAGAATTAATCTATCCTCAGTATTTCCTTTTTCACACCTTTTTACCTTAACTGAAGTTAGTCTTTGAAGAACATGAAAAGAATGTAGATTGAATCTGATTGATCTAATTTTCTTGTATAGTCTGTTTTTAAAAATAGTTTTATAAAAGAAACGTCTGGTTTATGATAAGTAAAGACTGAAATTCGTTATTCGGTATCCGAGTGAAAATCGAACAAAGGACAAAGCGGGTTTTACTTATCTAGCGAGTACGTTTCAATTTCTGAGAACTGTTAATGAATCACCCGCATGATCTGCAATCGGGCCATTTCTATCATTTGAATCGAGACCCTTTGAAGAGTGAAATTCGCTTCAGAAGGTTTTCAAGAATTTCAAGGAAATAAATCTAATTTGATTTTACGTTGTATACAGATATTTTCAAATATTATTAATAAATTGTTTTAATGATACTTGTACTGGGTTTACTCGAAAGTAAAATGTAAAAGAAAAAATGTTTGGTAAAGCAAATCAACGGATGTGTACATTTCCGAGCAATTCAAGGGCGATGGAAGCAACTTTGTATTTAATTACCCTTCTCCGCTATCTTCATAAAGCGCGTACTAACTTTGAGAACAACGAGGAAGCTAACACTTCCTCCTATTCCTCTAGTCACCTGAATTACACAGTGCCTATCGAACTTTCAGAGATCTCAGACGCCGCAGCCTGTTAATCGGGAAATCCTACCATCATCATATTCTCAGATTACAACATTCGTTACCCACTAATTGAAATCATTTAAAATAAACCCTCAGCTTCAGTAAAAAAAAATTTGTAAATACTCTATTTTATATTATTTATTGAATACGGATCTTTCAAAATAAAGAATTCTTGAGAAATTATTGACAAATATACTGATCTAATTTCAGCGACCATTCCTTCGGGAATGATTTTTTTGCTCAGCAATATTTACCCTTCGTCGTAAAGAATAGCAGAGGAAAATTAGAAAGACTGAAGTATAGTCCAATTTGAATCGGCCTTTCCCAAGAGCAACAATAACTAATTTAAGTGAAATATTTAACCGATTTTCTGTTTCTTTCTCAGCATAAGAAGCAGCTAATCGAAAGTAATGACTGGAACTTAGTGCAACAAACGAAGCAGTTTACAGAGGAAATTGAAATGTTGGAGGCGCTTAATCCAGGGCAATGTTGGTCTAGGGTCTCTCAGAGATAAAAGAAAAAGAGAAGCTGGGTAGAGCGTGCTCTCGGAAAAAGAACGAGAAAGGGAGAAAGAGAGAGAGAGAGAGAGAGAGAGAGAGAGAGAGAGAGAGA